>JASDQU010438931.1:85896-101908 GCA_032191745.1 Picea mariana | reverse complement strand
TGAGAGTAGGAGCGCTCCTTCAAAAGGGTTGATACAGTGTTATAACGCTCCCATACAGTGTATAGGGGAGTGCCAACACTCCTGAGAGAGGTATAGGGGAGCGCTCTCCTCCAAAAACTCAGTTTTTTGGGTTCTTTCAGATGGCAAGAGGTTCATAAGCCCAGTTAACCATTCCTCCTCTTCCAAATCAAGTGTTTGATGCATGTCAAGTTTCCTTCTCGTGTCATTATAGGCACGACATAGGCATCATGACAGTATGATTTCCTTGACACTTGCGACACTTGTGAGCAAAATGTGACACTTGCGACACTTGTAATGATGACACTTGCGACACTATCGAAGTGAGTAATTTCGATGTGTAAAAATAATAGAAATGAAAATGCATGGATCGATAAGAAACTTGATATATAAAACTATTGTGTATAGAAAAAGATAACTCAAGCAGGATACCCAGCAGCAAAACAACCAGCCCAATATATAAGGACAATTAAAAATGAAAAGATGATGAGAAATACTCCACACAGAAATTCAACCAAAGATAGGTTTCTTGTCATCCCACAAGCACTTAATAGGCACTACAAAGACCTAAGAAGGCTCAAAAAACATCAAATCCCACCCAACAATAACCAAACCAAGCAAACAAGCAAGAAGAACTAATGTACGCAACTATTTGGGTAAACGGAGCGTATATACACAGCTTGCAGTGGGACAGCCAGCGTATGTATGCGACTGTCAGGGAAAACAATGTGTATATGTTTCAAAAAACAAGGCCAGGAAAGGGAGAAGGTTGAAAAATCAGACCCAGAGTGAACGTGAGTTGTCAAGCAATGATGCAACAAGAAACATAAAATAAACGAGAGCAATCTAAGGAGAAAAGTAATCCAAACCCTAAGAAAGAAGATTCAATCCCCAGTATGGTCGCCAATTCTATTACGAGGAAAATCTCTCTATGGCTAGGGTAAACCACAACAGATGGAAATGACTAAAGAAATCAACTCTATCCCAAAAACATGCTATATAAACCAATATGCAAGCGAGATAAGAAAGAGGCCTACCTCGTCCAGATGTTCGATGAAGTCCATCGTTGAGCACTTTGACCCAAATCTATATACCTGCAACTAGTTCTCAACAACCAAGCAAAGCAAGCATATGGTGAGAATGTAAAAGGTTAGCACATTATATAGCATAATACATTAATATACATAACAAATACGCCCATGGATAATAACTCATATATTTTCAAGATATCAATTCGACGAGAAAGGAGTATTTCTATTAATAAATGATCAACAAAAGTGAAAATATTACAGACTTTCGTGTCGGCACGGTTCAGAACTGAGAAACTAAGTTCCTTCCAGTTGGGCCTCCACCACTTCAATCCACCACTAAAGGCAATCTCATAATAGAGAAACAATGAGGTTCTCAATCAATAAGGGAAGAGCTTGGGGGTTGAACACTATGTTCAAACTTAAAGGACAAAGGGATGTAGACTCAATATGAAGTAAATAATTTCTCCAGAGTAACTTTGCTCTCAAATTTGAATTCTTTCTCCTTTTCCATATCTCAAAATTGGCCCATTTATAGCCTTCAAAATGGAACTAAAGGGCCGAGCTGGAATGTTTCCAGTATATGGAAGGCCAAGGATCATAGATCTCTTGTCATGACATGGAAACCCAACATTAATTTTCATTTTCTGGCACAAATCTCAATGTACACAGGCTATAGTGGAGAAGCCTRCGTATACGCATGATTTATAATGTGCAAGGTGCTTACATGTGGAAAARTATTTGTTTTTAGCTCTGGATCTTACAAACAAGGATGATAAGTCTACATGGGGAAATGGAAAAAGGCCTTATGTGCAAGATTGCATAGGGTGAGTCAAATATTGCTATAACACCAGGGTAGTGGCTCTCAGTTGCACAAMTGAGACAAAGGGGGTCTTATCACGAGACAACCTTCTCATTTCCGCAAAAATATTTGTGATTGACACTATCATTATCTGGAAAACACGCTGGGACAATGGCCTTCAACTCATCCTTAAAACATGAAACAAACAAATAATGGCAAAACAATGGGCTTGGAAAAAATTGCATTGCAAAGGAATATGCCACACGCCCTMTACAAAGGCACTCATGAATGAGACACTACAACCCCTTGTATGTTGTTGGCCCTCGACCAAGTTTTGAGGAAACCTTGGTCAGGTTTGGACCACCTTTTGGACTTCGACAGGCTAGTCGAAGATGGAGCGCCCAGGCGGAGCTGAGATCGTGGATCTCACTTATTTTGTGGGCTATGTGGACCCAGTAAGGGGTTCTTTAGGGTTTTTGTAATAGGTTATGGGATGTCGGCCCATGGGGTTTACCCATGATTAGGCCTTATTGTAATGGATTGTAAAAGTATAAATAAGTAAGAATGTATGGTAGAAGTAGCGAAGTGGTATTAGTGGGAAGTGGCTAAGTGCAAGTAACTCAATTGGCTTTGTGCAAGGGAATGTCTATGTGTAAGACTTTGTGCTTGATATAGAGTTGGATCGATGCCTTGACCTAGTTGGGAAGGAGGATTTGGTGCTCAGTGTGCAGATCTCTTGTCCTATGCGAATCTCGACTTTGTGGCTTGGTGCATAGGAGTCATTGAATGTAAGATATTGACAAATAATAAAGAAGATGAAGCAGTTGGTGGACATAGCCCCACACTGGGGTGAGCCACGTATATCTTGTGTCTTTGGTTTTCTTTGTGTTGTGTTTTTTATGTTATGAATTTGCTCAGTACTTTGATATTTATGCATGATAGATAGATTTGTAGATTCTTAGTGCTTTGCTTGTGTTAAAGACAAATGAATGTTAGATCTAATTCAGTGCTATGTGCTAAGTCGTTGAAGTGCTTAATATTTACTGTTACTGCACCGATCTATCTTTGAGTATGTTATGCGATGTTAATAAAGCTAATGAACTAATGCATATCATCTTCCAAGTGTTAATAGAATACTCTGTGAAGTGTTTTTATCACAGATATGTGTCCCAGCTTGGTTACAGACACCTGTGTCATGTAACCCCCCCTGCTTCTACCTCGGGTGAGACTTCGCCTACTTCACGGGTGTTGCCGAAAGGGATGGTATTTAGGGTTTTGTTGGTGTGTTGTTGAGTGTTGAACCCTAGGTCTACCCCTGTGCCAACAAATGGTTATGTTGCTGGGACCTGGAACTATGATTGCTGGGAACTGAAGTAAAGAAAAGAGAAGCTATGTGCGTAAATCTGTTGTTGTAGTGCGCAGTACTCTACTTGAATTATGAATCTTTGTGCTAAGAAATAAATATGATCTGAAGAAAAGAGGTAAGATCCGAAAAGAGGTAAAGATTTGTGCTTTGACAAGAGCAAGAAAAGTAAAAAAAAATAAAAAATAAAATCGAAAGCATAAATTTAAATATGTTTAATAGATTATGTCCTAGTCTGAAGGCTAGGGCACAGTTGAAAGAAAGAGTTGATTTAAGTAAAATTAATTAAAATGAGGAAAGATATGCTATTCCTATGCATAAAAGGAATTTTTGGACTAATAAGTGGATGCAGGAACCTAGAAAGAATTTTTGCAGATTGCAGGTCCAGCACTGTGATCCCAGTGCATAGTACAAAAGAGGTTGGGGAAAATACAAGAGAAAAAGAGGATTGACATTGTGTTATAATTGTAGAAGACTGGGACATCTTGCTAAGAAATGCCCTGGTACAAGTCCTATTTGTCTTTGTTGTAATATTATTGGTCATGAAGTTGAGGATTGCCCAAGGATGATTGCTAAAGTTGAACAAATAAACATGAGACAAGAAAACTATGAAGGAAGTCAAAAGGCTAAGGGCATACTAGAGAAAGAATCAAAGGAAGTTCATACTACGTTATTATAGTTAAAAGAAATGATGGATGTTCACAAAGATGTCAGTCTACCAGAGATCCTAAAATTAAAACAACGCATAAGTGCAAGAACAAAAGACTTCGACATAGACTATGTCTTGGATGAGGAAACACAAGTGAATATTATGACAGAAGGAACTTGGAAAAATTTGGGAGAGCCTACTGTGGTACCTTTATTGGGAAGGACAGGCTTGTTTAAAGGGAAAATGATAACCCTATGTGGAAGAGTTACTAATGTACCTACTATTGTTCATGGAACAACGACTGAAGAGGAATTTTAAGTCATTAAGTTTGTTGGGGACAACACCCCTTTCCCACTTTTGTTAGGTAAGACTTGGATTGAGGAGGATCGGATCATAAGGAAAGCAGAGGAAGAAGCTACATAAAATAAAAAGCAAGAACTAAGGGATTTTATAGCTAGAAAAATAGATTGACTCATAGAAGAACGAGAGGATAAGTCGAAGCAACAGGAACAAAAGGCAAGAGAATTAGTTGTCAACGTTAAAAGAATACAAGAAGGATTGAAGGACCTATCCATTCAAGAAATAAGTATGTCCACTCAGGAAGTGTTAAGAAAAGGGATATTGACTTCAAATCCTTTGAGGGCATCTCAACAATGTGAAGCCACTGCACTAGGAGAAGATAAGAATAAGAATGGAAAGAGGATTCCCGAAATATTTAGAGAGATTCAGATCACAGGAAAGAAGGAAAGGAAGCTCAATAAAAAGAAAGCTAAGTTGAAAAAGTTCTAGAAAGCTACAGATACTAGATGGAAGACTTTGTAGATTGAAACCTCACAGAAGGCAGGTTCACAGGAATTGAACCTCGCTGGAACAGCACGACCGCACAGAATGGGACTTCACCCCGGTGAAGCCAGATGACCGTTGGAGGTGCCCCGACCATTAGAACGACTCTCCAGAACGGTTAGAAAACACATTTATGAGCTGATGGAACACTTTTGGGACATTGAGACCACTCCATAATGGACAGATCTACATTAATGGAAGCATTCCTGGCCATTGGAAGAATCTGTTATGCTACTCCTCTTATTTAACTTGTCGACGCTACGCCAAGACCACTTTTTGCTACCTGTGATTAACTGAGCTAACAGAGAATTGTCTAAGTGTCGAGTTGTGTGAAGCTAGACCTTGCCATTCATTTTTCTACCCTGCCTTTCCATTCGTCTACCCCGACCTGATCGTTAAAAGTGAGAATGTCGGGCGAAACTNGAAGAGGAATTTTAAGTCATTAAGTTTGTTGGGGACAACACCCATTTCCCACTTTTGTTAGGTAAGACTTGGATTGAGGAGGATCGGATCATAAGGAAAGCAGAGGAAGAAGCTACATAAAATAAAAAGCAAGAACTAAGGGATTTCATAGCTAGAAAAATAGATTGACTCATAGAAGAACGAGAGGATAAGTCGAAGCAACAGGAACAAAAGGCAAGAGAATTAGTTGTCAACGTTAAAAGAATACAAGAAGGATTGAAGGACCTATCCATTCAAGAAATAAGTATGTCCACTCAGGAAGTGTTAAGAAAAAGGATATTGACTTCAAACCCTTTGAGGGCATCTCAGCAATGTGAAGCCACTTCACTAGGAGAAGATAAGAATAAGAATGGAAAGAGGATTCCCGAAACATTTAGAGAGATTCAGATCACAGGAAAGAAGGCAAGGAAGCTCAATAAAAAGAAAGCTAAGTTGAAAAAGTTCCAGAAAGCTACAGATACCAGATGGAAGACTTTGTAGATTGAAACCTCACAGAAGGCAGGTTCACAGGAATTGAACCTCGCTGGAACAGCACGACCGCACAGAATGGGACTTCACCCCGGCGAAGCTATATGACCGTTGGAGGCGCCCCGACCATTAGAACGACTCTCCAGAACGGTTAGAAAACACATTTATGAGCTGATGGAACACTTTTGGGACATTGAGACCACTCCATAATGGACAGATCTGCATTAATGGAAGCATTCCTGGCCATTGGAAGAATCTGTTATGCTACTCCTCTTATTTAACTTGTCGACGCTACGCCAGGACCACTTTTTGCTACATGTGATTAACTGAGCTAACAGAGAATTGTCTAAGTGTCGAGTTGTGTGAAGCTAGACCTTGCCATTCATTTTTCTACCCTGCCTTTCCATTCGTCTACCCTGACCTGATCGTTAAAAGTGAGAATGTCGGGCGAAACTAGTGAGTTGGAGAAGTCCATCGAGGAGGTTCTTAGGCAGATCAAGGCTGATAGAGATATATCTAAAGGCGTTCAAGCGTCGTCGACTAGGGGAATACAGGCTTCCCCTTCGAGTGGACATCGTTCTGGTCATGCTAACCCCGTGACTGAGCAGCGAAGTAAGAATCGCGACAATTTGGCTAATGAGAAGTAGATCACGTCGATCCCACCCGAGTACATCCTACCTTTGGTTGGCATCGTTAACCGCAACAGCATCGCGTGAGATTATGAGTACACCTTGTTCACCGCGTATATTCTGAAAGGAATATGCATAGTCAGGAGTCAGTTAGGACAGATCCCACTACTTAAGAACAACGACTTCAATCTACGAGACAGGAAGAACAATGTTATGCTAGCGCCCCACCGCTACTTGACGAATTCAACTGGGAAGAAGCCTCACCTCGTCTCCCAGCCATGGATTAAGGGACTGGCACAGTCCATTGTGCTGAATGTGATGAAGATTCCCCATTTTGGTCATCACAAGGAGGTTAACGCTTGTGTTAAACTCCTCTTGTCATGCTATCATGGCAGATACTTGTGGATCGACCGGAGGATTACTGTGGATCCGATGCTGATCCACCAGATTACAGGCTTAAGCATGAAGGGACCTGAGCCTTTTCAATTTTATCCAGGGAAGGTCTCGGACTGCTCCCTGGCACAACCCATCAAGGAAACTTACGATGAAGTCAAAAAAGGAAAGCGAGGCTACAAGGTAGCCTCTATACAGGATGGCGTAGAGTGCCTCGCTTTCCAACTCATAGTTGGCAAGCTCGTAAGGAAGAACCGCCCCACACAAGTCACCGGGTTCGTGGTGGACCTTGCAGGAAAATGTGTGGAGGGCATGTAGATGAACTAGGCGAGTTACCTTGTCAATGAACTGGAGAAGGATTGTCACAAAGCCCAGGATTTGGGATATGAATTCCACTTCAACTGGTTGATCTTTTTGATTGCATTTGTCACTTGGAAAATGCCTAAAGGAGCCACCTTTCTGGAGATCAAACCATCGGAGTCATTGGCCCCTAGGTTTTCCACCTTGTGGTACACTAACGACATGACCAAGCAGTGGCAATCCAATGTTGTGTTTCATGTATACTATTAGCAATTGAAGGTTGCCATCGATTCATTTCTACGCATGACACCGCGCACCCTACACCAGTACAGAACAATAGAAAAGTTCTGCGCAGATCCGCATTTCATATATATCACTGCACTCAAAGATGAGAACAAGGAAGAGTTACAATCGTACTATAAGCAAGTAGATGAGGACATGGAGCAGATCACAAAGGAATGGTCGAAGGAGTTCCTTGTACCTGTCATTGATGCATAACTCTCTGACACTAACACCGTAGGAAGCCCAATGGTCACCCGGGTTGAGCATGTCGGACAGTCTAGTGGGACAAAGAAGAATAAGAAACAGGAGGAAGTATAGGATATAGAGACCGATGAGGAGGACAATGCCTCTGAAGAAAATGGATCTGGCTCGCTAGGAGGAGGAGGAGAAGACGAAGCAAATGGACAAGGAGGAGGGGATGAGCAAGGAGGAGGTGAAGCTACACCACCGGAAGATCCCCCTGCTGGGAAAGTAACGCCACAGAAGAGGAAGGTTTCTCCAAAGAAACCTTCAGCAATAAAGAAGACGCACCCTAGTAAGCCCCAATTACAAGCCACACTCACAGAGGACGATATCAATTTGGTTCGCAGAGCTATGGAGGACACTTCTAAGGACATCTTGTATATATACGGAGCGAAGAAGGAAGATCTACATGGAAGGGTCGAGAAGGAATTAAACGAATTACAGCAAGCTATTCTCTTGGTCCACACAGTACCTACTGCGCCTTCCACGTCATAGATTGCAGAATTGGGGGATGAACCATCCCAACTGAGAAGAATTGCAGATGTGAAAGAAGCTCGACTTCAAAAAGACCAGGAAGAGAAGGAGAAGGCTACAAAATCCTTGAAACAAGAGAAAGATGAATCCTTAGAACAATTATGAGTAGCACGGTATAGTTTAACGGCCTACGAAAGTGAGAGAGAAGAATTCCAGGTGATGGTCCATAAGGAAAAAACCCAACTACAGAAAGAAAAGGAGCAGTTGCTCGCAAAGAGGGCCGCATTCAAAGAAGTGGTGAATAAAGCATATCACTCTGTGGTGAAGTAGTTAAGCTCGAGGCCTTCGAAGCAGCATTGACCAAAACTAAGTGACTCAGGACTAGTCACAAGTGAGTGTTGGGGACCTGTTCACCCTCGACCAAGTTTTGAGGAAACCTTGGTCATGTTTGGACCACCTTTTGGACTTCGACAGGCTGGTCGAAGATGGAGCGCCCAGGTGGAGCTGAGATCATGGATCTCACTTATTTTGGGGGCTATGTGGACCTAGTAAGGGGTTCTTTAGGGTTTTTGTAATGGGTTATGGGATGCCTTCCCATCGAGTTTACCCATGATTAGGTCTTATTATAAGGGATTGTAAAAGTATAAATAAGTAAGAGATTGACGAATAATAAAGAAGACGAAGTAGTTGGTGGACGTAGCCCCACAATGGGGTGAACCACGTATATCTTGTGTCTTTGGTTTGCTTTGTGTTGTGTTGTTTATGCTATGAATCTGCTCAATACTTTGATATGTATGCATGATAGATAGATTTGTCTATGCTTAGTGCTTTACTTGTGTTAAATATAAATGAATGTTAGATATAACTCAATGCTATGTGCTAAGCGATTGAAGTGCTTAATATTTATTGTTACTGCGTCGATCTATCTTTGAATATGTTATGCGATGTTAATAAATCTAATGAACTAATGCATATAATCTTCTAAGTGTTAATAGAATGCTCTGTGAAGTGTTGTTATCACATATCTGTGTCCCAGCTTGGTTACAGACACTTGCGTCCTATAACCCCCCCTGCTTCTACCTCGGTTGAGACTTTGCCTGCTTCACAGTTGTTGCTGAAAGGGCCGGTAGTTAGGGTTTTGTCGGTGCGTTGTTGAGCGTTGAACCCTAGGTCTACCCCTGTGCCAACATATGTCATGAACCCCATTCCCATTGAGTCTTGATCCTTAACTAATTCATCCACTTTACATGGCTTAGAGAGAGATCTCTTGGAAACACTCCTTGACCTAGGGCAAGATCTACCCAATAAGACACCTCGTCAACCCTCCCATATTCAAGCTTGGAAAGTCGCATAATGTCTTTGAACACTTAATTGTTTGACAGGGCAATATTTGATGCACATGCTTAGGTGGATTGTTTATTGACTTGATTTAATTATCGTGATATTTTGACTTGATATCCTTGGAGTGCATGCTTATTTGTCTTTGCAGGACCTAGCTGGTGGAAAGTTTTGGAGGAACAAGCCTAGCTTGGGATTCTGTGTGGCTTGAAGCGCACAGGTGGATGCCAAGGGCCCGCATGCCAGATGAGAGAGACTAATGCAGGAGCATCGCCTTCAAAGTCAAAGACGCAAGCGTTGAGGCAAGGGAACGACATCTCAGCATGACAAAGTTTCACATCAGCAACTAACTCAGAGGTAAATTGAGTTGTTGAGATATTTTTGAAAGAAGCATTTTTTTATATGCCATGTTTGTAAAGTCATGAAGGATCGTAAGGGGTTGCAGAGATGGAGTGTTGACTCTTATCTGGCAATAACTGTTAGTTATTGTAATAGGACAAAGTAGGTAACCGCTAAGAGTTTGATAGGATAGGTTGTAGATAGGATGAGGGAGCTCGTGGAGCCAGTACTTAGATACTTAGTGGTTGCATTGTAAAAGAATTAGGAGGATTATGAGATAGGAATAGAGATCACTAGAACAGATTAGAGTAGAAGAAAGGCACGGGAAAGAACTGCAATATTATATAATTTGTTTCATGAATGAATAGAACAGACAGAAATGTCCCAAATCTTGGATTGTGTTCATTTTAATGTGTGATTGAATGAATGTTACATTATGTGTATGTGGTTTATCTCATTTAGTTCATGTATGATTGTTCGAGAAGTTGATCATATGAGTTCGTGACGAAACTGGATAAGTTTCAATTGTTTCTCTTCTGAACTTGTATGCAAGGTGTGCATTTCAAACGCAAGGAGTGTGTCGATTAAGTCTCAGATTGACTCAGAGGAGTTTAGAGAGAACAAATGAAACTTAGAATATGTGCAAGGAGTGCATCGCGTCAAGAAGCGACCAAGCATCGAAGACCCAGAACAGAGGAACGCCAGGTGGGCGAGAAGAATTTATTTTCAAGAAATACTTTGATCTGAGTTATCAAAATCCCGAGAATGAAAGGAGTGCGTGGGAAGTCAGAATCCTTTAAGGATCAATCTCAAAAGGGATAACACTTTTTCAGAAGTGTTGATGAGATCCAAGAGTCAGACTCGTAGGAGGAGCAAAGGTTTGAAACCTTTGAAGACTGATAAATCTTTTAAGTCAGAAGAAATCAGAAGTTCAGGAGGAGGAGCGACAGTGGTCGTTGAATCATAGAGCAAAGGATCTGTTAGCACTTCGTAAATCTGTTCAGTTGATAAACAAACGAAAAAGGTAACTTTTTCAACCTACTTTGAGACCCAAAAACTAGTCTTTCAGATATGGAGACGACTCTCTCGGAAATGGCACGGTCTTCGTGCAGGATATGGCTTTGAAAGCAGTGGCTAGATTTAACACCTACGATAAAATGGGTTCTGGTTATATTGGTTCAAGAAAGTAAGACTTGGGCTATGGGGTGGCTTTGTGGAAAATACAAGACAAATGACTTAGTGACTGAACTCAAGAGGATAAGGCTAAGCAAGCAACAGCCTTCAATGTAAAACCGTAATGTGTGGCGGGAGAAAATACAAGAAGTAACTCGGAGCATCGTTGCGGGTGAATTTAAAGTTAACTTTAAAAGAAAATGTTTTGTCTAAGTGGCGTGAGCAAGGGGCATTGTACAACGAATACGATGGTTCGAAACTTCATTCTAAAATAGACAGAAAATATATGAAATAGAGATAACAAGAAGCACATACGTAGAGAAAGAAAGCACAATACATCCAACTGTCACAACTAGAATCTTTTCGTCAAGCTACAGAACCTTTGCATTAAATTCCGGTCAAAACTCAGATTACATACAATAGTTGTTGTCTACCACATTTTCCAACCAACCTGGCTTACATCAAAAATATGAAATATATAAACGAGGGCGCCGCTTGGGCTACCCTACTTCCTAACTGCTAACCCTTAAAACTAGGAAAACTTAGCAACATGCATTGGAGACTCTTCGCATAGTGCTTTCCAAAAATAGACAATAATCACACCTATTTACTTATTACTGCCCGCAAGTTCGTCACGGGGATCTTATAGTCGGTCAGGCTTTGGAATGGAGAAAAGATGTGTTGTTGTGTCCCTTTAAGCAGGTGTCCCAATGAACAGGTGTCTGTTAGGAGCTTGTTGTCTCTGATAATGGCTTCAATTTATGTAATGTGATCATTTTCTGGGGAACTACGCGCAGGAAGAAGTTGCTAGATCGTCGTGATCATCATCAAAATGGTAGTGTACTTCAGAGAAATGTATCTTTCAAAACTGCCAATATTTGTCTTATCCTTTGCGGGTGCAGAGACGGGCGCCAGCTAAACTCGTTTTTCTTGCATGCTAGTGAGGGCTACGCAGGCTTCCTTCTCGTTCATTTCACATTCTCTGGAATATTTCGTATGCCTTTCTTCTGTTGGCCTTTGTGTTTCTCACAGTTGTACAATGGTGTCTTGCACCTCTCTGAGCTTCATTTTCAACCATGCCACGTTCCCTTAGCGACCCTGCGTTTCTGACGCTTCTGTAGCCTTTGTCGCTAGCTGTCGCCTTAATTCCATGTTTTCCTGATAGAGTTTGGCAATAGCCAGCTTTTCTTGCTTCAGTTGTTGAGATGGCTCTTGCTCATTTTCTCCCATGATATCTACTTTCCTTGTTCTGCTCCTGTCTTCGCGGCTCGATCCCCCAGCAGGTTCTAGCCGGATGGCGCATTTGAGTAGTTCTTCAGTTACTGATCTGACGCGCGGCTCTTATGCAACTCGAGCTTCCACGATCTCCTGGTTTTCTCTCAGCCTGCCCCTCCTCCGAGGCATTTTTTGTTGGGGAGGGGGAGCTCCTACTATTTTCCCTTCCTGTGTGAATCCCTCCACCTCAGACTCTGCGCGATTTGATCTGGTCTTCTCTATAGGTAAGAGAATAGTTTGTTTTGCATCTTTGGGGATGTCCGCCGCAGGTGGGAATGACTCTCAGTCTTTTTAGGGCTCATACCTTGTAGTTTTTCTACTTCGTGTGCCTTTCCTTGCGCTCTAAGAGGTCACCATGGCGGGACAAATGTGTATTATGCTTGCAGTATATCCAACGAACGCACAGGGAGAAAAATTTGAACAAACTGGACTGGCAAGGGAAAATGTAAACAAAGTTCGGGCCTGGTTCTACGACCGAAGAGAGTGTCGAACGTTCGAGATTTATAATCAATTCGACAAGAGAGTAAATCATGTTGAAGGATAGTGAATTCATGGCGACGAGATGTTCCAAGTCAAGTTGCAGGTTTTCCATGGCAAATCCCCACGTGTAGGATATAGGTGACAAGGTTTGTTGGGCATGCATGATACGAACATCGAGATTTTTCATTCCATCGGCCTTCATTATGGAATGATAATAATTTTTGTACTTGCTGATGTGATTTCCATTAACCACTTGACTTGGCCTAGGCATGTAGAAACTGGTCTCGCAACGGGGCTCGACTCTCTTGGAAAAGACATACCCGTACCACTTATACGAGTTTCAACTCGGACATCCATTCCCATTTTCAAGGGCCAACCCGCCACTTGCTGACTTCGACCTCACGGTGCTACGTACCTGACTTTGTATGGTTGGACACATGGGTCGCAACATGACCTAAAACTGACTCTTGAAATGGAAAGAAAAATGGCGGCACTAACAGCTGGCTCCAACGAGGATGTTATCCTCCCTGTGAGGTAGCAAAGAACAGTAGACCAAGTGCCTAACCATTGGGCTTTATTTGACCTCTAGATACTGAGAACAATAACTGACGAACATAAAACTAACTAAACCTATCGACGCAACTTCTAAGACTTCAGCATAAACTTAGGGCATTCACTTYGGGCTTAATTTTTTGCTGACCTACTGACTCAACGCAAAATAAAATGACTATTTACAATGACAAATGACTCAAACGRATCTTATTTCATCAAGTAATGTTTGAGGAACCTGCCATTTACAGGGCCCCAATCAAAAATTTATCCATCTAGTCCTTCTAGAAAATAAGCATTTTTCYCGTTATGATCGTTGATTTTGAATGGAGACGTCCAAAGGTGGTCGAACTTTGCATGTTTCCCTTTACCTTCATTTCTCGCGTCCCATCTCAAAACTACATCACCCAACTGGAAATCCTATGTCTTAGAGCGCTTATCGAAGGCTTTCTTTATCTTTTCCTAGTGGAGTTGTGACTGATTATACACCTGCTCTCTCGCCTACTGCATGTGAATTAGCTGATTAATTCTCCTTTACGCATCATTTGGCTCGGCCATCTGTTCTTGTAATAGATTCCTGACGGGCAGTCCCAATGAAGTAGGGAAAATTGCATCTATGTCGTAAACAATCTGGAAAGGCGACATTGATATAGACTTCTTGGTGGTAACCCGATCTGCCCACAGCGCGTAGATAAGCTTTTTATGCCAGGCTCTCTTGTTTTCTTGTATGAGTCTTTTGATGATACTGGTCAGAATTTTTTTCGAGGATTCTGCTAACATGTTTCCTTGCAAATATTACATCGTGGAATGTCCCAGGGTTATGTTGCAATCCTGACAAAACTTCTCCATCCTCTTAGAGTTGAATGCGGCCGCATTATCTGTAATGAACTTAACAGGACACCTAAACCTCGACAAGATGTTCATCTCCATAAATTGGATGATGACTACATCGATAGCTTGTATCGTGGGGATCGCCTCTATCCATTTCATGAAATAGTCAGTGGCCGTGAGTATCCATTTGTGTTGTGCAGAGGATGGCGGGTTTATCTCTCCTATGAAATCTAGACCCCACTGCATGAAAGGTGCTTCGAATGAGATCGAATTTAGTGGCAAGGGTTGCAGCTTTCTTCTTCCATTGAAAATCTGACATTTGTGGGAGCTGGAGACCTCCTTATTTACATCAGCAAAAATTGTAGGCCAGTAATAACCATCCCTCGGGATTTTGTACATAGTGTTCTTCCAATAGTGGTATCCTCCACGGTCGCCTTTGTGAAATTCTTGTATGGCCTGCTTTGCATCGTCTTCCAGCAAACATCTTAGCAATATTCCCTCGGGGTATTTCCAGTAGAATGAGTTGTCCAGGATGTAGAACTTAACCGATTTAAGCTTGAGAAATCTGGCCTTAGTCTTACTCATGCCTGGAGGGGCCTGGAGATTTTCCAGCACATAGATGATGTCTACGTACCATGGAGAATCAATGAATTTTTGAGGCGCCCGTGCAGTGCTTTCTTCTTGGGGGCATTCCAACAGATCGATGATGAAATTCATGTCTATAGCGTCGCAATCCACCTGTGCCATTAACTTTGTGAACCCTGACCTTTGATCAGCTTTGTAGGCTTGATTTCAAGATCGTATTCTAAAATGGCCGCTATCCACTTGCCTCTCCTTCCTTTCGGGTCAGGTTGAGTCAGGATATCTTTTACTGAACTGTTGGGTACACAAGCAATGACATGGGAATGAAAAATGTATGTCTTGAATTCTTTCAAAGCTTTCACTAAGGCATACGCCTATTTTTCTATAATTTCATACCTTAGTGGAGCATCGTGCAGCGTCCGGCTGAAGTAAGCTATGGGTTTTTTGAAATCTTGTTTGTCTTTTTGTAGCAACATGTCGGGAATAGTGTGTTATGAGGTGAATGAAAACAGGAGGAAATCTTTCGTAAAATCTGGGCTAGCTAGTACAGGAGCTTTTGTCAGCGTCACTTTGATATCCTCAAAATACTTCTTGGCCTCTGGGTTCCACTTGATCTCATTTCCCTTTCTGAGCATGCAAGTTATGTGTTTTATGATTTCCGCCAGGTTTGGGATGAATCTCCCAAAAAAATTCACCTTTCCCAAGAAATATTGTACCTCCTTTTTACTACACGGGGTGTCGATCTTCAAGATCCCTTCAACCCTACAATGGGTATATCTTAATTCCCTCTTTGGAAATGATGTGCCCTAACAACTTTACTTCTTCTACCACGAAGTGAGACTTCTTTGGATTCAGTGATATGCTGAATTTTCTGCACTTTTGGAAAACTCTCTTTAGGTGCTCGAGATGTTGTTTGTCGGAGGTAGAGTACATAGTGATGTCATCCAGATAAATCACGGTGAATTTTTCCCTTTCATCAACAAACGCGATGTCCATGGCCCTCTGAAAAGTGGCTCTAGCGTTCATCGGGCCGAATGGCATCTTGGCGTACATGAACGTTCCCCATGGAGTCGTGAAAGTCATTTTCTCTCTATCATTCGGGTGGACCATGATCTAATTTTATCCCGAGAACCCGTCCAGCATAGATATCTTCTAGGACCCCGCCACTTTTTGCAAGATGTAGTCCATTTAAGGAAGGGGGTAGTGGTCCTTTAGAGACACTCTATTTAAATTTTAGAAGTCTACACACAGTATTATCTCATCGCTTTTCTTTCTTACTGGTACCAGATTAGCTGCCCATTTCAAGAACCTCAAAGAAACAATAATTTTAGCGTCGAAAAGATTTTTTACCTCTTTCTCGATCAGCGACAGTGACAGGGGATTTATCCATCTCAACTTTTGTTTGAAAGGTTTCTGATCTTCCTTGAGAGGGATAACATGTTGGATCACTTTCGTGTCATACACTTTCAGGTCATTGTATCTCCATGTGAA
>JASDQU010438930.1:28891-46391 GCA_032191745.1 Picea mariana | reverse complement strand
ATATATATATATATATATATATATATATATATATATTTGATATTGATTTGTTAATCATTATAAGCTCACAACTATGAGTTGATACTCAATTTTTAACCCTTTTTACAACTTTAAATATCTAATTACAAACTTGGCTTAACCAAGGTTAAATTTTGGCCTCTACTTTAACATATGTGTGGAAAGGTAACCTTCTTTTGAATATTTGGGTTATATTTGTGGAAATGTAACCTTCTTTTGATTATTTGGGTTGGGATTCTTAGAAGTCAAGAATACCAAATTTTCTCCTTTTTCTTTCCTATTATTATCCATATTGTAGATTGTACGGATAAGTCAGAGAGATTTGAACTCAAAACCTCATCGAATTTAACACTTCATATCACGACACTTGCCAATTAAATTGCCCCCAAAAACTCACATTAACTTCATATTTATAAATATTGAAAGGAAAAAAAAAAAAAAAATCTTCAAAATTTCTAAGTATCCAACAAATAAATTAAAGTGTATATCTAAGTATCCAACAAATAAATTAAAGTGTATCTCTATCTTATTTCTTATCTTCTTTATTTATTCAATATTAATCTTTTATCATTGGCATACCCATATCATGCGATTAAATTACAAGATAACATTACTTATATGCACTTCTTGTTTGAACAAAATCTATACTAATATTAAATGCAAAACGAGGATAATCTATAATTTAATGATTAGTTTTAAAGTGTGAGATTAAAAAATATTAATGTAATGAGTAGTTTTGATTTGTAAGTCTTGACATTGATGCGTATCACGACATGGTTAGTTGGTGAAAGATATATATAGCAAGTTCAAACGAGTTTCCAATTATGTTAAAGTGGGTAGTGTATTATATTTATACATATTCACAACTTTAAACCAATTAAACAAGATATATTAATAATAAATCATTAAAATTAAACAAAATATATTAATAATAATAAACCATTAAAATTAAAATTTAATATAGTTTAAATATTAAATATGAAGATAAATATATGATTTAAAATCATTAAACATATTAAAAAATAAAAAAATAAATTAATGATAAATCATTTTAAACATTAATCTTTAAAGTTCAAACGTGTTTCCAATTATGTTGAAGTGGGTAGTGTATTATATTTATACAAAGTAAGTATTTACAACTTTTAACAAATTAAACAAATTATACTAAAAATAAATCATTAAAATTGTGATTAAATATGAAAATAAACATATGGTTTAAAATCATTAAATATATCACAAAAATATAATAATAATAAATTATTTTAAACATTAATCATGTATTATTACATATAAGATAGATATTAATTCGACATAGTATTAATGTGAAATGAAATTTCATAAACACAAGTGAAAAGATGTGTATTAACGTGTAACAAAATCTCAAGATATAGATATACCACTATAACAAAATATCATGAGGAGTATTGATGTGGAATGGAATCCCCAAATAGAGATATGTCATTATAAGAAAATAGCTAGAGAAGAGGAGTATTGATGTGGAACAAAATCCCAAGATAGAGGTATACCATAGTAATAAGATACCCCGAGAAGAGAAGTATTAACATGGAATACAATATCAAATAGGGATGTGCAACTATAATAAGATATCCCAAGAAGAGAAATATTGACGTGGAATGAAATCTTAAGATAGAGATATTTGGATTGTAACAAGATAGCTTGTAGCATCACATAGAAGATAAATTATTAACATGGGATGCAATCCTAAAATAGATATATATCATTGCAACTAAATAGCCCAAGAAGAAGAATATTAATGTCGAATGAAATCCCCAAATAGACGTGCCACTTTAATAAGATAGCTCGAGAAGAGGAATATTGATGTGGAATGGAATGTGAAGATAAAAATATGCCATTATAACAAAATAACCTATAACATCACATAAAATAAAAAAGTACAAGGTGTATTAATGTGGAGCAAAATCACAAGATGCATATATGTCACTATAACAAAATAACCCAAAACAAATGAGTATTAATGTGGAATGAAATCTAGAGAGATAGGACACTAACAATGATATCCTCCTAGGAGGAATATTCATATGGAATAAGATATGCCACGATTACATCCTAAGATAGCCATTGGGACATGATAACCAGAAGCCAAAGATGACTTACAAGACACGGCATTGATAACAATGATAGCTTGAGAAGATACATATTAATATGGAACAAGAAATTCCACTATAATGAATCAACCAAAGATGACTTACTTGGCATGTGACACTCATTACAATGATAGCTTGAGAAGAGGAATATTAATATTGAATAAGATAAGCCATTACAATGAATCACAAGAGAACTGTTGAAAACTCTCTAATCATAGTTCGTTATCTTACCTTAATGGTCATACCGTTAGAGGACACTTGTGGTATATGTACTATATATACATTATTGATGTACATATTAATTGAATTGGCTTAGTGCCTTTTCCGCTAGTGTGCTTTGTCTTCTTGATCTTGTTGTTAGTTATATACTTTCTTGCTTATATGCTTAATAGTGATATCAGAGCATAATATTGATCTTATAAACCTAGTAGTTTATCAGAGCACTATAGTTCTAGTGCCTAATAATACCATGGTAGATGATAAAGAAGCTGATGATGAAAGTAAATAACAATTCTGTGTTATTTATCTTCTCTATTTTGATAGTTATTTTACCTTCTTGACTATTTTCTTCCTGTCACAACCTGCACTCGCAAGAATGTTGTTGGCTTATGCTATTGATGAAATTTGTGAATGCGAAGTAGAAGGGCGTATTTGAAAGAAGAAGAACGCTTCTCAATCGTAAACCCTGGACATGGTAATTGAAGCTTAGAATTATCAAAGTGGAGCATTTTATTTTTATAGAGGTTATCCCGTGGAGAAACCTATAAGCAAGCTACCAACAAGAACATCCATATATTCAGATCGAGTCACAGCCACGGGCAGGAAGAGGTCTATCAAGGAGCGGTTGGGGATCACAGCGGATGATTCTCCCACATATGCCCCACTGCCAAACGCCAGCGTCCAAGTGATGAAAAATGGAAACATAACCTTTATGATGATGAAGAAGAGGGAGAATTGCCTCGAGTTTCAAATGGGAAGACTGGTGTTCAAGATCTCCGTGTGAAACTTCAACAAAAGAACTCTTATCAGAGTTCTCCAAGTGGCAATGATAGTTATGGTGGAGTCAAATATCTACGTGAAAAGTTGTCAGGGCCAATACAATCTCGACCTGCAAACACTGAAGCTGTCAGGTGGACTGTATCTGTTTTGAAAGGAAGCTTTGCTTCCAAGCATGTTCCAGCTAGCAAGCCAATGGTACAACATATGCCTGCTCCAAGCAAGACTGTTCAGAAACAAGCACCTCCGGCTGAAGAAAGACGCAGTTTTTGTTTATTGTATGGTGCAAAGTGGAATTCAAACCTGCGATTTGAAGCATGGGAGATTATGGTTTGCAAATGCCACCGTAAAGGAATGAACTCGACGTGAAATAGTCGTTTGAACACATATCTCACGACGTGCGTGTATTCCCATTCAAGAGGTTCGGTCGCTTCCTTGTTCTTTGAACATTTGGGCCATAATACACCGACGAGAATGACAAGACTTCACCATTCATACCACAAGTCTGCCATGAACAAGAACAGGAGGAGGACAAGGAGATTCTACATTGTGTGAGGAAATAAAGTTTCCAGTCGTGGAGCATACGGTGTGCTAAGCAAGAGTAAGACGTCCAACAAGTTGTGGCAGAAAGTGGACGCCCGGTGTGCATTGGTCTGCATCGCATCAATCTGTCTCTGCGTGTGTGCGCTGCAGAGAATGAGAGCAATGTACGAGCCTGTGGAAGAATGCTCATGGCCCATTGCCTTGGATTGTTGGGCAAGCTAACCTGAGAGAGCTCAGGAATTAATGTCGAAGTGAACCACTCCATTGAATTAAATTTAAAGTTATACTTTAAATAACATATTTTCAATATCCCTATGGGTGATGATGTTTCATGGAGATTATTGTTGAGAGGAAGGGCATTAGATTGTCTTCAAAATTGTTGTTGTTTGCATTTGGGAAAATTGACTAGAATTTGAGGTCATCCTATTGCTTCCAGATAGCAAAGTGTTTCTTGTGAGAGAAGATTTACAAGTGTAGTTTGTGTAATTAAAGATCAAGCAAAGCGTCTACAGAGATTTACATATACATCATCAAAAATTTTAAAATAATTCAACTCCTGCATTTTGGACTAGTGTTTGTTCAAAATTTTATGACTTGCAATTGTAATTGGGTGCATTTTTTATTGAAGCCAACACCCTTATGTTGAGTTTAAATTCTCTATAGTCGAGTTGGATTATTGTAAAAGGGTGGAATTGCAAGAAACCCTCACTCCTTCAAGAAAGCAAAGAAGACCCATTAACCTGATTATGTTCAGAAATTTCCACACAATGCTCACAACAAAATCAGTGAAGTCAATGAAGTTGATAATGATCAGATGATAGACTCTCACTCCTTCAAGAAAGCAAAGAAGACCCATTCTGATTATGTTCAGAAATTTCCACACTATGATCACAACAAAATCAGTGAAGTCAATGAAGTTGATAATGATCAGATGATAGATCAATGTTTTGATCTTCATCTGTGTATACATTGTGAAAGTGTACACATTGTTCCAATAGCTTATATAGGTGTTGGATCTCTTCTTGGCCATACTTGTGAATGACAGTCAAGGGAATTGAAACCACTTGTCCCTGACAGAGGGGGAATCTAGTTCAGTCAGGTTCCAAGTTTGATTTTGAGTCAGGTTCCAAGTTTGATTTAGAGCCTGTGAACAGATGATCAAGTATGCTAAAGTATGATAGTGCTAAAGTGAGAAAGGATTATCTTACATCAACATGTAGTGTGCACCTCAAAATCACCAAGTTACAGATTGACAAGGCTTTTGACCCAAGTAATGCCTTGTTAATAATCTCCAACTCACAATTGTTATGTACATGGAGTCATTCTCAACACACACACCATACCAAAATATTAACATAAACAATTAAGAATTATTATATCAATATGGAACAAATTCCAACATGACAAGACAATTTTTTATATCACATAGATAACAACTACAAACCTAACACAACACACCAAACATGACACAAATATCTATATCATTTTTTGTATACTATGTGAGTATCGTTATTATACATCTCAATAAGAGTGTATATTATAATCAATTTTAAATCAAACTATTTTAATCTTACATTAATTTTTATTTGTATGTAAAATTGCTATCATGTTTTGTATATATTTGTGAGAAAGAAATAAAGGATAAAAAAAAATTAAGATATTATAAGGAGGTGGTTAAGCCTAACTTTGAAGATCAAAAGTATCTCTCTATTTTGATTAGGGTAAAGAAGAGAATCCATATTGCTAAAATAAGAACTAATTCTATGTTTTGATTAGTGTTGGACAATCCCCAAAACATCATGGCAAGAAAGTATATGTAGCCTTTGTGACACCAAGAGGGTTGAAGATGAAAAACACTTTTCTTAGAATGCCCTACCTATACCCATATTACATCCCAATTTCAAAATATTTGTCACAATACCGACCTTCCTAACCTTTTAAGTCATCAAAACTTTAGTGATCTTGGAAAGCTTCTCTTAATGCTTTTCAAGCATCCAAATAATATTTTAAAGAAATCCAAGTAATCTCTTACTTTTCTTAAAGTGGGATATATCAATTTTGGTCTGAGTTGAGGGAACACATTTGTTGAGCAACTCCCAAATTTTGAACTCTGCAACTAGGTGGGAAAAACTTGAAGGCCCAACAATGGCGAGTACTCATCCACCAGGCGGATGGAAAAACTCATCTTGGCAAAGCTTGAGTATTAGGTGTTTCCGCTAGAAAGCATTGCAGGGTCAACATGAAGTTTAATGTGGTTACATGTGTTTTTGAGGTCTTTTTTTGTGTTTTTGTTGTCCAGCCTTAGTTTCCTTAAGCTACCTCCCTTCACCACCTTCGTCGATCCTGACTTTTGGTTTTAGCTCGACTAACATTGTTTTTTTTTTATTAATCCGCACTAATTACACTGATCTAGGCGCCTTACTATTTAATTTCCCGTTTGGGAAATTAGACCACTTTTCATCTCTTCAGTTGAAGCTCGTTTCATATTTATTGTGGTGGGGGTCTTGTTTATTACTCATATTGATTATTGAACCATCTACCAACCATATTTTATCGTATCTAGATTTATGAACCATATTAAACATCCTTTAGTGCTAAACATGTGTTGTTAATATGGAATCCTTACCTGTTGTTGACATAACTGAAGACGTCAAGGCACTAATGAGTGTAGAAGAAGAGGTTAATTGGCATCGGGAAAGTCTTTTCACAAAGGTTGATTCATTGGGTGGGTTACCTGGTGCATTTAATCACACCTCACGTAATCTTCACCTTACTTCAAGCTTTCACGATCATTCACAGAATATTTCTCCTGGGTATAATGCGCAACGAGACGTTTCCAGGCCATAATTCTATCTTTGTTTCCTCTTTTGATGCGGGATCAAAGCTCCCAAAAAACAAGCCAAAGGTTGTTTCTGCTACAAATTTGGGTTTTAAAGGTGGTAGCCAGACGAATAGACTTAGGAATACCAGTAAACCCACTAATCTGACTGGTGTTAAGAGGTAGGTGTGGAAGCCTAATAAGCGGATTAGGAGGATGGTGTTGGGTTCGGATGTGGGCCTTGAAGAAACTTGCAGGTTGGCTTTGTGTGGGTTGGTGGGTAGACTATTTTATTCATATCTAGTTGATAGTCATGTATTGGGATGGATGGATAAAAACTAGGTTCCTATACTAGGTTATGCACCTGAATTGCTATCCTTTACGAAGGGTTGGATGGGCTTTATTTGCAAGACTTTGGAAGATGTGGATTTACTGTTGAATAGATTATGAGTGATTGGGGGAAGCAGTCTTATGTTGAAACGATGGTGGGTGGCTTTTGACCTACGGAATGAACATTTCCAACTTCGACATTTGTGGGTCCTGTTGTCGGGTTTGCCTTTGCACTTGTGGAACGAAGGTGCTTTGAGGGCGATTGGAGATGCTCTGGGTCGGTTCATCACTATGGATATCACTACTCTGGAAAAATCTGTTAGGAAAGTTGGAAGGATCTTAGTGGAAGTCGATATCCATGGAGGACTTCCAGAGGAACTTGATATTGAATGGTGCGGTCGTCACATCACTCAGCGGTTGGACTACTTGGGTATTCCATTTCGATGCAGTTGGTGTCGAGGCACTGGTCATATTCGTCGTGATTGCACTGGGAAGACGCCTGAAGAGAATTTGGAAGAGTCTCTCCTACAAGATGATCCGCCCGATTATGTTATTGAAGAGGACTCCTTTGGTTGTGCACCTATACACTATGGACCTGAGCCAGGTTCACATATTGAAGAGGCGACTTCACTTTTTGGTAAGGTAAAATACTTTTGCCCCAATTTTTTCTTGTTCATATCTCTTTGGGAAAGGGATGCACTGGAAAAATCACATTGGCTTCAAGCTTCGACCTCGTTAGATAAAGGATCTGCCGAAGGGGGCTCTGAAAAAACCCTTCCTACTGTGGTGACATCGACTTTACCAGATGTTGGGGATATTTACCTATCAATGACATCTGAAAATATGTTGTTTGTTTCTTCTGACCTTCCATCTATTACTCATGTTGTCTCACCTCGACATTCCCTACCACAGATACTTAGCCCTTGGGACCCAGGAACAGTTTCGTCACCTTCTCCACCTCCTTGTTTAGATTCGGTGATAGAGTCGAGCTTCATAGAATCTGAAGAGGGCGAGTGCTCACTCAGTGTTGTTCTAGACTCACTGATTCCTTTCATCAGGGACAAAACTGTTGCAATCAAACTGCCTTCCTATTTGGGGAAAACCTTGCATAGCTCTGCAGATAACTTGAAGGCTACTTCAACCAAGATTCAACCAAGGGTGTTGGGGAAAGAATTCGCTTGGTCTAGGGGCCTTGACATAGAAATTTCCTCTATAAAAACCGATAGTTCTCGAAAAAAGTTGGCACAAAATACTCCTCTAACTGATGATTTAGTTCCTTTCTCCATCGATAGTGGGGCTCTTAGAGCGATGAAAGCCCTGGTGAGGGCTAAGTAATGTTATTACTTTCCTTAAATTTAAGAGGGGTTGGAGGCACCCTCAAAGTGACCTCAGTCCGACGTCTCTTGGATAATGCTCGTCCTGAAATTGTTTTTTTGCAAGAAACTCTGGTGAATGCTTAGAAAGTAAGGGACTTGATGCATCACTTATGTCCATCCTGGGTTTCGTGTGCAGTAAATTCTGTAGGCACTTCGGGGGGACTGTTGGTCTCTTGGGATCCAAATATTCATGAATTGATTCCTTATCTTACTATTGGTGGTATTCTGTTAACAATCAGGTGTATTTTAAACAACTAGGAGTTAGTGTTGCTTAATATTTATGGCCCATGCATAGACCGAAAACAATTCTGGAAGTAGATGGAAGACAATGGTATCTTTTCTATTAAGCATTTAATCATTGCAGAGGACCTAAATATTGTATTATCTTCGAACGAGATTTGGGGAGGTACGCCTGGATCTGGGAATACAAATGATTATTACAAAGAGATTTTTTCTTCCAAAAATTTGATTGATATCAAGCCGACGAAGGTTGTACCTACCTGGAGGAACGAGCATTGTGGAAAAGAGGCGGTTGTAGGGAGATTAGACATAATAATTGTTTCTAAAGATTTATTATCTACTGTCGATCTATATAGGTCCTGGGTTGAACTTCCCTTTATTTCCGACCATGCGCCAGTTATTTTACAACTGGACTTACCTCCCTACTATAAGGCTTTTCCTTTTAAACTTAATGCTCTGTGGCCGAAGAATCAAGATTTTGTGGAATTAGTCTACAAGATATGGAAAGACCCAGTTTTCCTGTCTGAAGGCGGCAAACAACACATGATTGTATGGAAGTGAAAAGTACTAAAATCTCAAACAAAGTTATGGTATAAAGAGAAATTAGCCAGAAATAATACTAAGCTACTGACTCTCGAATCAGACATAGAGGATGCGATTATTATTTTGGCAGGTGATCCTACAAATCATGAAATAGAGTTATGTCTTCAGCAATTGGAATTAGAAAGAAACAATATTTTAAAAGGGGTTGAAGATCAGTGGAGACTGCGCAGCACGGCAATTTGGTTGGCTAGCGGGGATAATAATACAAAGTTCTTTCATAAATATGCTACCCTCAATAGAACTTAGAAACATATATGGGAGATCACTAATAACATGGGATTAAAGGTGTTTGAACATGGAGCCTTAAAGGCAGCAACGATTCAATATTTTAAAATTTTCTATAAGGACCCCCTCACTTTGAACATTATTGAACAAATAAAGGTAAACAAACTCTTTACACAGATTGTAAATGAGGAGTCTTGTTCGATGTACAATCCTGTCACCATGGAGGAGCTAAAACCTGTTCTATTTCTTTTTAAGAAGGATAAGAGTCTAGGGCCAGATGGTTGGACGATGAAATTTTTCACCTTCTTCTTTGATTTAGTAGGTGAGGATCTCCTAGAGATGGTGGGGGAATCAAGAAGATTAGGCAATATCATTGGAAGCCTAAATTCAACCTTTCTGACTTTGATCCTGAAGGCAAACAAACCAGCCTCCTTTGACGACTTTCGCCCGATTTCTTTATGCAATCTTTGTTACAAGGTGATTTCAAAAATCATTGCCAACTGGACAAAACCTTATCTTTCCATATCACTTTCTGAAGAACAACTGGGTTTTTTGAAAGGAAGGAGGATCCAAGACGCTATAGTCACAACTCATGAGAGCCTACATAGCATCAAAAAGAAAATTTTAAAATCGCTTGTCCTAAAACTGGATTTAAGGGAAGCTTATGACTGTATTGACTGGGCAAATTTAGGACTGATCCTACTAAAGGTGGGGTTTGGTATTCAGATGAAAATTGGATCATGTCATGTGTCACCTCCTCCTCCTTTGTAGTTTTAATAAACGACGAAGCTACTGACTTCTTCAGAAGCGACAGAGGATTACATCAAGGGTGTCCTTTATCACCATTACTTTTTATACTGGTGATGGAAGGACTTAGTTTATTACTGAAATCCAACATTGGTGAAGGAAAGCTTTCCGGTATAAAGGTGTCCAGATTGTTAAATATTCTTCATCTTTTGTTCGTGGATGACGTACTCATTATGACAAAGGCAAGTTTACATGAATGGAAAGAAATTGACAAAATCATCAGATTATTCTATAAATCCTCTGGGCTTTCGGTTAATCAAACAAAGACTACAGTTCATTTTGAAGGGCTTTCAAAGCTTGAACTGGTCCCCTTCAAAATTTCCCTTCCTTACACTTTATGTGATCTTTCAATTGGTTTCAAATATTTAGGCTACTTTCTGAAGACAGGGATGCATAAGGCGGAGGATTGGAGTTAGCTTGTGGCCAAATTAACCAAGAAAATCAATTTATGGTGTAATAGGTGGCTTTCTATGGGAGGTAGATATATTCTAGTCAAAACAGTGCTGGAAGGCCAACCTGTTTATTGGATGTCTATGGAAGCGATCCCTCAATCTTTATTATGCAAGATTAGGAAATTGATGTTTCACTTTCTTTGCCATGGACATAAATAATCACAACATTACCATCTATGCAGATGGGAGACTTTATCCAAACCAAAGAAGAATGGAGGATGGGGTTTTTAGAACCTTGCGCACTTCAACATGGCACTGAATACAAATACCCTTTGGAGGGTCTTAATGCAGGGAGGCATCTGGCATAAAGTAATCATGGACAAGTACTTTGCAAACATTACAGTTATAAATTGGTTTAGGTTGGCTTTACAAAAAATATGTTATGCTTCCAGGATTTGGATGAGCCTTACACGCTCTGTTCATGTCATCACTCATTGGTTGGCTTGGCAGCCGAGATCCAAACATCTCGTCACTATAGGAAGAGACTGAATCATGGGCATCGATGACAAATCCTTCGTCTCGGCTGAGCTCCTTTCTATTTTAAATAAAAAAAGAATCATTGTGCTAGCTCAAGCTTCGGAAGGTAGTGACCCATTAACACGTTCAGAGGTCTGGACGAGCTGTGAAAATTTGGGATTAACTGGGGAACTTGCTATAGAGTGGGATAATTATATCTCAGAACTAAATGGTGCTAGAATCTTGCTCCTTAACACCGAAGACACTCTGCTATGGACCGAAGGCGATTCATCTGGGAACCTGACTGTAAGGAATATTTATTCAGCCCTTATATCCACTCAAAATTACCCGATCTAGCGTGGATGGAGAGTTAACCTTTGGAAATGGAATGTACAGTTGAAGATTAAATTTTTTTTATGGCTGGCTGCAGACAACATGATCCTTACCTGTGAAGTTTTAAAAAAAAAGGATGGGAGGGCCCGGGGATCTGCATGCTTTGTAAACAAAACATTGAAGACACAAACCATCTCTTTTTACATTGCTCATTTTCCAAAACTGTATGGTCCAAAATTTCTCATAGGCTTCAAATTAAATATGCTCGGGCCAGAACATCTCTCATTGACTATGTTGAGTCTCAGAAATGTCGTATTTCCATCCACCTTTCCCTTAATCATTCTTCACATTTCATCGCCCCATTAACCTTTCATGATACCATTTTCATAATTAAATATGCGTTTAACCTTATTATTTTCCAAATCATTTATTTTAGTACTAAAAGGGAATTTGTGATTAAATCTTAGAAAATTGACATGTTTTCATATATATCTCAAAAATGTGTGAGCTTTATCATGTGTAGGAATATGTGAATGATTAATTCAAAATGAATTCTCAAATACTTCCTCCACCATTTCAAGATTTGAGGATATAATTCAAGCCTATTCCAAGGAGAAGATCATGGAGATTTGGTTGTCATATCTTATCCAAGATATATGAGAGATATGTGTGAGGATTTGAAGGGATAATATTTTGTAATAATGAGAAATTGATTGAGAGAAAAGTGGATTTGTAATTATGAGATGCTTATCTTCTTTTCAAAACTCTCATGTATAAAAGAGAGTGCCCTCTCTACATGAGGGGAGGTGAATTATTATGATGTAAGATTGGTTCTTAAGAGAGAATTGTTATGAAGTATATTTGATTCATGAAAAGGCTCTTTTTGTAGACCTACTTGTTGAAGATTAATGCAAGTTTGAATTCATTGATTTCGTCTCTCTTAGAAGTTAGCATCGGCTGATCTAAAAGATTCCATGTTGGCATCGACAAGGGCCATCGATCCAACTTGGTAAGCTTATTGTAAATTGTTAGTGTAGATTTTCATTTCATGTATTTGTTATTTTGATTTCATGTTATTTTGTTTGATTTCACTATTCGAATTTGTTGCAAAGTGTGGTAATGCAGGAACAATTGGATCTCCATATTTCACCATACATAAGCTTTAATGGAGCATTCCACTTTTTATTTTAGTTGCTCCAGGAGATAGAATCAAAGTTCATCTTTTCTTTTCATGAGCCATCAATGAACATGTCCATCACCTGGGCAATAGCTTTTGCTTGTTTATGAGTTTTGCTTTCCATTTTTCGAATTGTGTGAAGATTGTTATTTTTAAAAGTGTGTTGGTTTCTAAATGGTTTTCTTATCTAAGCTATACTAGACAGACATANAACTCTACTGATTACGAATCCCAGTTGATAATTTATGTTTGGTAATATATTATGCATATAATTGCACCAACAGACTACTTAGACTCTTGGACTTTAAACTTTTCTGTTTCAAATAAGCTGACGACAATCACATGTTGGAATATATGGATTGAAAGGAGCAAAGCGATCTTTGAGGAAAAAGTTCCTTCAACTTGGGCTGTAGTTTTCAAGACACTTGGTTCTCTTACTAAAATTCCTCATTCTCAAAATTCGTTGAACATTAGACAGAGGCTAATCATTCTGATTGCTGTATATACTGTTGCTTCTTTTGATGGGGCAACTTCAACAGGTGGTTTGAATTGTGGAGTTGGAGGTGTCATAAAATGCCCAGATTCAACTATTTACAAGTGGTTTATCAATTGCGGGGAATGTACTAATACAAAAGTTGAGTGTTTGGGTGCATTGAGTACTCTCACTTTAGCAAAATATTTGAATATTCAAAACATTCAAATTTTGGGGGACTCCAAGGTGGTTATTGACTGGCTAAACCATAAAGGAAATCTTCAATCGACCACCATTGAAGGATGGAAGCACAGAACTATGGAGTTGTCTACAACTTTTCAAGGTATCTGCTTTCTTCATATATTCAGGGAATACAATAAGGAGGTAGATCTTCTATCCAAGCATGCCCTTCTAGAACTGAAAGGAAGATTATCATTTTTTACTTGGGATGGAGGGACAAGAGGCCCTATAATTCATATTGATCTGTTTTAGTTTCCAACTTTGTTTATGTGAGTTTTGGTATGAGTTATTGACTGTTTTTTTTGTAAGTTTTTTGGATATTTTGAAGTGTTGGACTTCATTATATTATATGCATCTGCAATATGCTAATGATAGTGGATCCCTTGTGGATAGTTTTATATTGTAGTGGATAGTAATTATGTCAGTATGTATCCTTTGATTAGTCATACAAAAGACTGTGATCAAAAAACTTTTGAAGATGTAAAAAAAGTTATATTCTAATATAATTTAAGCTAATTTTCTATTGGAAAAAAAACTTTAAATGAAAATTCTCAAAAAATAAAAGTACTTTTCTAAACTTTAAAATTAAATATTCTTCTCCATTTTTTTAAAAAATTAAAAAAAACTCATATTGATATTGCTTCTGTACATATAATTAAATGCAATAAGTAATTGTGCCATTCCAGTCTCCCCGAGTTGCACTCAGACACAGAAAGGTCATCGCACGAGGTACTTAAGAATCTCAACTGTCGTTTCTTGGACGCTAACGTGTATCAACTACAATGGCTACCCCTCCAGTTAATCTTAGGCAAAAAATGAGTAGATGACAGTATGGAATGATTCTCTTCATGACCGTTTGAGACAAATAGTTTCCACCAGGGTTGGAATTTGACGGGCAAAATGTCTGTCATTTACGGTTAATTTTTTTCGCTTACCGTCACTCCCAATGGGCAACCAGGTCCCCTCAACGTATTTATGTCGTTCAATAAATTTTATAAAACGTTATTATAAACCTGCCTCGGATATGTATAAAACATTATTATTATAAACCTGCTTCGGATACGTATAAAACATTATTATAATCCAGTTCTATCACCGGATATGTGTTGTTGGAGGATGTCGAATCTCGCTTACCATCAAGGATCCTCATTAAGAATCCTTCTCGATCGAGCTGTGGGTGTTGGTTTATGATGAATTGTACGGAGCCACCAACCATAGCGGGAAATGTTTCCATTGAAATACTACAATGACTTAAATTTTAATTGTAATATATTGCATTAACCTTAATACTAACACAATTAAGTGTGGAGTTGTACATGTGCTCAAGTGGTTCAAATTTCAGGGTTTTTTCTTTTGATCGGGCGACGACACTGCTACAGGAGAACTCTCTAGAGTCTAACCTCTATGCAACTTTCCAAGTTGCCATAACTTCAGGAGTAACACGCTAACTCTAACCTCTCTAGAACTTTCCAAGTTTCCATAACTTTAATCATTAAACAATTGGATACATATCGAATTTCATGGAGAATGCTCAGAGAGAGAAAAACAACAAAAAACACTTAGAGTGAATTAAATGGCATACACACAACTATAGGACAATGTTAGGCAATGACAAAACAATGTTTAACAATTGGATACATATCATATTTCATGGAGAATGCTCATACGTAGAGGAAAACAACTGAACACGCTTAGACTGAATTGTAACTGGCATACACACAGCTACATGACAATGTTAGGCCCTGACATAGTGGTGTTTACTGTAGGGTGATGTAAGAGAGGACGTAGAGTCTGGAGTCCAATTCCATTCTTGCTATAGTTGTTCTAAATCCCGATTTACCTGCAGGCTGCAAGTAGTTGTAAGAGATGGCAGTCATGAGAGTGGTGTAACTGTATTGAGTGAAAATATATAAACAATAACCACATAATCTCCAGTTTAGCTCGCATTGAGATTCACAGTGTTCAAATTTCAAGTACACGTCCTAAATTCACCCTTAAAGTTTGAAATCACCCTAAAAATTAGTTTCAATTATGATATGTTGTGTCGATTCTACATCTACCTTGATGTAACGATTCTACCTATCATCAACCTTGATGTAACCAACTCTAGGCTTTTAATAATACCTTTACTGTTTACGCCCACATATGACTTGACATCCTTGTCCAAATTATAGTCTTTATTTATTTTTCCCTAAGGAGATACTTTTGAAACAAAAGGAGCTTGAAGCGGTAAATGGTGCCCATTACCACCATTTACTCCACCTCTGAGCCAGTCCCTCTGAGTCTTGACTTCTTTTTTATAATGCACAAAGACATGTTCTCCAATTAATTTCAATAGAAATATGTACAAGTTTTGTTTCTTCCATGAAAGTAATCTAGAATCTTAAAAATATCTTTAAAATTTTAGTAAGCATAGTGACTTGTTTGAAATGTTTCTTAGTATTCCTTGCTGATATTCTCTTTATCTCTTTTTGAGTGCTTTTTTATTTGTCCATCTATTTAAAATCTCCAAACATCTAAGATCAAAGAGAAAATTAATGAAATATGGATAATCTAATGAGAAATAAAATAAGTGCATGTGAAATTGATCTCTGACCTACCACCTCCAAAGATACAATATCAAGATTAAGTTAAGTTATATGAATTTGAAAGTTAAATTTTTTAATATAACTTTAATTATTATACTTTTTTAATCAAAACTTATTTATTGAAGAGTTAATTTCTTATCAAAACTTTATTGTTAAAGGGCACAAATTTAAACATAACTTTTTTTGACTGCAAATATATATACCAAAACGTCTAAAAAAAATTGTTTGATGAGTGAAGAGGAATCCAAATTCCAACCCTCTTTTCCACATTTTCCATTCCTTAATTTACATGAAGTTGTGTCCGTTTTTCTATTTCCATCGTCTGTTTGGGTTAAAAATTAATTACAGACTACTGTTGCATATAACAAAGGGTAAAATTTTATGAACAGAATCGTCCACAGTCATCGGTCAGCATAATTAAATTCTATTAAATATTACCTCAAAAATGGATTCTATCGATATATTATTTATTGGATATGATGAAAAATTACTTATTTACAAGAATGTATAATTAGTTCATGATGCTTAATATTTCTCAATTACTTACCAAAATATATAGCTCACTGACACATGAACTTACAAGAATATATAGCTCACTGACACATGAACTGTCACTTTTGCTTACCAGAAAACAAATAACGGAAAAAACATGTAAGAGAAATGATCCAGACGACCTGACATAATCAGACATTCTTTCTACTGAATTTCTGGTAAAAAATTTATATGCTGCTTAGAATATAAGAATGTACGGCTGGTTAACGAACATTGCAATGTATGGTGTGGAGCACTACAACTAGATATAAGGAAAAAGTATAATATTTGTCAAAAGTTTGCCTGTTGTTTTGCTGGATTGCCTCCCATGTCTTGGATTTTCCGAGTAGCACGGCTCACCCACTTACCATTTGGATTTTCTGAGTAGCACGGCTCACGGCTAAACATTTAACGTATCCATAACTTCACTCTGTATTTAATCCATGAAAGCTTTTAAAACGTGTGCGAAGAAGGTCCATTGATTGGCAATAGGGCTACATTTCTTAGAGCAGCAAAGAACCCGGCGGAAGAAGAGCAATGTCCATCTTTTTTTTGGAAAAGGCCAAAAGAAAGGTGGGAGGAAAAAGTATGTATTTTGTGTTTTTGGAATGTGAGGTCTTAAAAGACAGCAAGGAAAATTATGCAGGTATTCTGGCAGCTAGTTCTTGGGATAATCTATTCAGCCAAAAGTTTGTTGAGAAGTTGGGAACGGTTATTGTAAAACTTCACAGGAAAATGGCCGAAAACAAAAGCCAAACAATCTATCTCATATACTATTTTTAGTCTTATGAACATTAAAAATACTTTCTTTATTTTTTTTCCATTGATACTTCAAATAAAATCCAAGGACTGTATTTCTTGTAGCCGCAAAGAAACGGTAGAAAAAGGACAATGTCTATTCTTTGAGTTTTTTGGGCACATTTTCTGATTAGTTGTCTAATATTCAAAAATATAATTTAAGTAACTGATAATTGCTATTTCATTAATAATCTTATAATTAGATAATGATTAAAAATAAAGATAAGTGAAAGTTGAATATAATTTAAGTAACTGATAATTGCTATTTCATTAATAATCTTATAATTAGATAATGATTAAAAATAAAGGCAAGTGAAAGTTGACTAGGACCCGCATGCAAAGTTATTAATGTAAAGGAAAGTGAATAAAAA
>JASDQU010438930.1:13658-28871 GCA_032191745.1 Picea mariana | reverse complement strand
TTACAGATTGACAAGGCTTTTGACCCAAGTAATGCCTTGTTAATAATCTCCAACTCACAATTGTTATGTACATGGAGTCATTCTCAACACACACACCATACCAAAATATTAACATAAACAATTAAGAATTATTATATCAATATGGAACAAATTCCAACATGACAAGACAATTTTTGATATCACATAGATAACAACTACAAACCTAACACAACACACCAAACATGACACAAATATCTATATCATTTTTTGTATACTATGTGAGTATCGTTATTATACATCTCTATAAGAGTGTATATTATAATCAATTTTAAATCAAACTATTTTAATCTTACATTAATTTTTATTTGTATGTAAAATTGCTATCATGTTTTGTATATATTTGTGAGAAAGAAATAGAGGATAAAAAAAAATTAAGATATTATAAGGAGGTGGTTAACCCTAACTTTGAAGATCAAAAGTATCTCTCTATTTTGATTAGGGTAAAGAAGAGAATCCATATTGCTAAAATAAGAACTAATTCTATGTTTTGATTGGTGTTGGACAATCCCCAAAACATCATGGCAAGAAAGTATATGTAGCCTTTGTGACACCAAGAGGGTTGAAGATGAAAAGCACTTTCTCCTAGAATGCCCTACCTATACCCATATTACATCCCAATTTCAAAATATTTGTCACAATACTGACCTTCCTAACCTCTTAAGTCATCAAAACTTTAGTGATCTTGGAAAGCTTCTCTTAATGATTTTCAAGCATCCAAATAACATTTTAAAGAAATCCAAGTAATCTCTTACTTTTCTTAAAGTGGGATATATCAATTTTGGTCTGAGTTGAGGGAACGCATTTGTTGAGCAACTCCCAAATTTTGAACTCTGCAACTGGGTGAGAAAAACTTGAAGGCCCAACAATGGCGAGTACTCAACAACCAGGCGGATGGAAAAACTCACCTTGGCGAAGCTTGAGTATTAGGTGTTTCTGCTAGAAAGCATTGCGGGGTCAACATGAAGTTTAATGCGGTTACATGTGTTTTTGAGGTATTTTTTTGTGTTTTTGTTGTCTAGTCTTAGTTTTCTTAAGCTACCTCCCTTCACCACCTTCGTCTATCCTGACTTTTGGTTTTAGCTCGACTAACATTGTTTTTTTTTTATTAATCCACACTGATTACACTAATCTAGGCACCTTACTATTTAATTTCCCGTTTGGGAAATTGGACCACTTTTCATCTCTTCAGTTGAAGCTCGTTTCATATTTATTGTGGTGGGGTTCTTGTTTATTACTCATATTGGTTATTGAACCATCTACCAACCATCTTTTATCATATTTGGATTTATGAACCATATTAAACATCCTTTAGTGCTAAACATGTGTTGTTAATATGGAATCCTTACCTGTTGTTGACATAACTGAAGACGTCAGGGCACTAATGAGTGTAGAAGACGAGGTTAATTGGCATCAAGAAGGCCTTTTCATAAATGTTGATTCATTGGGTGGGTTACCTAGCGCATTTAATCACACCTCACGTAATCTGCACCTTACTTGAGGCTTTCACAAACATTCACAGAACATTTCTCCTGATATAATGCGCAACGAGACGTTTCCAGGCCATAATCCTATCTTCGTTTCCTCTTTTAATGCGAGATCAAAGCTCCCAAACAACAAGCCAAAGGTTGTTTCTGCTACAAATTTGTGTTTTAAAGGTGGTAGCCAGATGAATAGACTTAGGAATACCAGTAAACCCACTAATCTGACTGGTGTTAGGAAGCAGGTGTGGAAGCCTAATAAGCGGATTAGGAGGATAGTGTTGGGTTCAGATGTGGGCCTTGAAGAAACTTGCAGGTTGGCTTTGTGTGGGTTGGTGGGTAGACTATCTTATTCCTATCTAGTTGATAGTCCTGTACTGGGATGGATGGATAAAAATTGGGTTCCTATACTAGGTTATGCACCTGAATTGCTATGCTTTATGAAGGGTTGAATGGGCTTTATTTGCAAGAATCTGGAAGATGTGGATTTACTGTTGAATAGATTCTGAGTGATTGGGGGAAGCAGTCTTATGTTGAAACGATGGGGGGTGGCTTTTGACCTGCTGACTGAACATTTCCAACTTCGGCATTTGTGGGTCCTGTTGTCGGGTTTGCCTTTGCACCTATGGAACGAAGGTGCTTTGAGGGTGATTGGAGATGCTCTGGGTCGGTTCATCAGTATGGATATCACTACTCTGGAAAAATCTGTTAGGAAAGTTGGAAGGATCTTAGTGGAAGTCGATATCCATGGAGGACTTCCGGAGGAACTTGATATTGAATGTGCGGGTCACATCACTCAGTGGTTGGACTACTTGGGTATTCCATTTCGATGTAGTTGGTGTCGAGGCACTGGTCATATTCGTCATGATTGCACTGGGAAGATGCTTGAAGAGAATTTGGAAGAGTCTCTCCTACAAGATGACCCACCCGATTATGTTATTGAAGAGGACTCTTTCGGTTGTGCACCTATACACTATGGACCTGAGCCAGGTTCACATATTGAAGAGGCGAATTCACTTTTTGGTAAGTTAAAATACTTTTGCCCCAATTTTTTCTTGTTCGTATCTCTTTGGGAAAGGGATGCACTGGAAAAATCACGTTGGCTTCAAGTTTCGACCTCGTTAGATGAAGGATCTGCCGAAGGGGGCTCTGAAAAAACCCTTCCTACTATGGTGACATCGACTTTACCAGATGTTGGGGATATTTACCTATCAACGACGTCTGAACATATGTTGTTTGTTTCTCCTGACCTTCCATCTATTACTCATGTCGTCTCACCTCGACATTCCCTACCACAGATACTTAGCCCTCGGGACCCAGGAACAGTTTCGTCACCTTCCCCACCTCCTTGTTTAGATTCGGTGATAGAGTCGGGCTTCATAGAATCTGAAGAGGGCGAGTCCTCACTCAGTGTTGTTCTGGACTCACTGATTCCTTTCATTAGGGACAAAACTATTGCGATCAAACTGCCTTCCTATTTGGGGAAAACCTTGCATAGCTCCGCGGATAACTTGAAGGCTACTTCAACCAAGATTCAACCAGGGGTGCTGGGGAAAGAATTTGCTTGGTCTAGGGGCCTTGGCATAGAACTTTCCCCTATAAAAACCCATAGTTCTCGGAAAAAGTTGGCACAAAATACTCCTCTAACTGATGATTCAGTTCCTTCCTCCATCGATAGTGGGGCTCTTAGAGCGATGAAAGCCCTGGCGAGGGATAAGTAATGTTATTACTTTCCTTAAATTTAAGAGGGGTTGGAGGCACCCTCAAAGTGACCTCAGTCCGACGTCTCTTGGATAATGCTTGTCCTGAAATTGTTTTTTTGCAAGAAACTCTGGTGAATGCTTAGAAAGTAAGGGACTTGATGCATCACTTATGTCCATCTTGGGTTTCATGTGCAGTAAATTTTGTAGGCACTTCGGGGGGACTGTTGGTCTCTTGGGATCCAAATATTCATGAATTGATTCCTTATCTTACTATCGGTGGTATTCTGTTAACAGACATGTGTATTTTAAACAACTGGGAGTTAGCGCTGCTTAATATTTATGGCCCATGCATAGACCGAAAACAATTCTGGAAGTAGATGGAAGACAATGGTATCTTTTCTATTAAGCATTTAATCATTGCAGGGGACCTAAATATTGTATTATCTTCAAATGAGGTTTGGGGAGGTACGCCCGCATCTGGGAATACAAATGATTATTACAAAGAGATTTTTTCTTCCAAAAATTTGATTGATATCAAGCTGACGAAGGTTGTACCTACCTGGAGGAACGAGCATTGTGGAAAGGAGGCGGTTGCAGGGAGATTAGACATAATAATTGTTTCTGAAGATTTATTATCTATTGTCGATCTATATAGATCCTGGGTTGAACTTCCCTTTATTTCTGACCATGAGCCAGTTATTTTACAACTGGACTTACCTCCCTACTATAAGGCTTTTCCTTTTAAACTTAATGCTCTGTGGCCGAAGGATCAAGATTTTGTGGAATTAGTCTACAAGATATGGAAAGACCCAATTTTCCTGTTTGAAGGCGGCAAACAACACAGGATTGTATGGAAGTTAAAAGTACTAAAATCTCAAACAAAGTTATGGTATAAAGAGAAATTAACCAGAAATAATACTAAGCTATTGACTCTCGAATCAGACATAGAGGATGCGATTATTCTTTTGGCAGGCGATCCTACAAATCATGAAACAAAGTTATCTCTTCAGCAATTGGAATTAGAAAGAAACAATATTTTAAAAGGGGTTGAAGATCAGTGGAGACTGCGCAGCAGGGCAATTTGGTTGGCTAGTGGCGATAATAATACAAAGTTCTTTCATAAATATGCTACCCTCAATAGAACTCAGAAACATATATGGGAGATCACTGATAACACAGGATTAAAGGTGTTTGAACAGGGACCCTTAAAGGTAGCAGCGGTTCAATATTTTAAAATTTTCTATAAGGACTCGCTCACTTTGAACACTATTGAACAAATAAAGGTAAACAAACTCTTTACACGTATTATAAATGATGAGTCTTGTTTGATGTACAATCCTATCACCTTGGAGGAGCTAAAAGCTGTTCTATTTCTTTTTAAGAAGGATAAGAGTCCAGGGCCAGATGGCTGGACGGTGAAATTTTTCACCTTCTTCTTTGATTTAGTAGGTGAGGATCTCCTAGAGATGGTGGAGGAATCAAGAAGATTAGGCAATATCATTGGAAGCCTAAATTCAACCTTTCTGACTTTGATCCTGAAGGCAAACAAACCGGCCTCCTTTGACGACTTTCACTCGATTTCTTTATGCAATCTTTGTTACAAGGTGATTTCAAAAATCATTACCAACTGGACAAAACCTTATCTTTCCATATCACTTTCTGAAGAACAACTGGGTTTTTTGAAAGGAAGGAGGATCCAAGACGCTATAGGCACAACTCATGAGAGCCTACATAGCATCAAAAAGAAAATTTTAAAATCGCTTGTCCTAAAACTGGATTTAAGGGAAGCTTATGACTCTATTGACTGGGCAAATTTAGGACTGATCCTACTAAAGGTGGGGTTTGGTATTCAGATGAAAATTGGATCATGTCATGTGTCACCTCCTCCTCCTTTGCAGTTTTAATAAATGGTGAAGCTACTGACTTCTTCAGAAGCGACAGAGGCTTACGTCAAGGGTGTCCTTTATCACCATTACTTTTTATACTGGTGATGGAAGGACTCAGTTTATTACTGAAATCCAACATTGGTGAAGGAAAGCTTTCCGGTATAAAGGTGTCCATATTGTTAAATATTCTTCATCTTTTGTTCATGGATGACGTACTGATTATGACAAAGGTAAGTTTACATGAATGGAAAGAAATTGACAAAATCATCAGATTATTCTATGAATCCTCTGGGATTTCGGTTAATCAAACAAAGACTACAGTTCATTTTGAAGGGCTTTCGGAGCTTGAACTGGTCCCCTTCAAAATTGCCCTTCCTTATTCTTTATGTGATCTTTCAATTGGTTTCAAATATTTAGGCTACTTTCTGAAGACAGAGATGCATAAGGTGGAGGATTGGAGTTAGCTTGTGGCCAAATTAACCAAGAAAATCAGTTTATGGTGTAACAGGTGGTTTTCTATGGGAGGTAGATATATTCTAGTCAAAACAGTGCTGGAAGGCCATCCTGTTTATTGGATGTCTATGGAAGCGATCCCTCGATCTGTATTATGCAAGATTAGGATATTGATGTTTCACTTTCTTTGGCATGGACATAAAGAATCACAACATTACCATTTAGGCAGATGGGAGACTTTATCCAAACCAAAGAAGAATGGAGGATGGGGTTTTTAGAACCTTGTGCACTTCAACATGGCACTGAATACAAATACCCTTTGGAGGGTCTTAACGCAGGTAGGCATCTGGCATAAAGTAATCATGGACAAGTACTTTGCAAACATTATAGTTATAAATTGGTTTAGGTTGGCTTTACAAAAAATATGTTCTGCTTCCAGGATTTGGATGAGTCTTACACGCTCTATTCATGTCATCACTCATTGGTTGGCTTGGCAGCCGGGATCCAGACATCTCGTCACTATAGGAATATACTAAATCCTGGGCATCGGTGACAAATCCTTCGTCTTGGCTGAGCTCCTTTCTATTTTAAATAAAAAAAGAATCACTATGCTAGCTCAAGCTTCGGAAGGTAGTGACCCATTAACACGTTCAAAGGTCTGGACGAGCTGTGAAAATTTGGGATTAACTGGGGAACTTGCTATAGAGTGGGATAATTATATCTCAGAACTAAATGGTGCCGAAATATCGCTCCTTAACACTGAAGACACTCTGCTATGGACCGGAGGCAATTCATCTGGGAACCTCACTGTAAGGAATATTTATTCATCCCTTATATCCACTCAGAATTACCCGATCTGGTGTGGATGGAGAGTTAACCTTTGGAAATGGAATGTACAGTTGAAGATTAAATTTTTTTTATGGCTGGTTGTAGACAACATGATCCTTACCTGTGAAGTTTAAAAAAAAAAGGATGGGAGGGCCCAGGGATCTGCATGCTTTGTAAACAAAACATTGAAGACACAAACCATCTCTTTTTACATTGCTCCTTTTCCAAAACTGTATGGTCTAGAATTTCTCACAGGCTTCATTAAATATGCCTGGGCCATAACATCTCTCATTGACTATGTTGAGTCTCAGAAATGTCGTATTTCCATCTACCTTTCCCTTAATCATTCTTCACATTTCATCAGCCCATTAACCTTTCATGATACCATTTTCATAATTAAATATGCGTTTAACCTTATTATTTTCCAAATCATTTATTTTAGTACTAAAAGGGAATTTGTGATTAAATCTTAGAAAATTGACATGTTTTCATATATATCTCAAAAATGTGTGAGCTTTATCATGTGTAGGAATATGCGAATGATTAATTCAAAATGAATTCTAGAATACTTCCTCCACCATTTCAAGATTTGAGGGGATAATTCAAGCCTATTCCAAGGAGAAGATTATGGAGATTTGGTTGTCATATCTTATCCAAGATATATGAGAGATATGTGTGAGGATTTGAAGGGATAATATTTTGTAATAATGAGAAATTGATTGAGAGAAAAGTGGATCTGTAATTATGAGATGCTTATCTTCTTTTGAAAGCTCTCATGCATAAAAGAGAGTGCCCTCTCTTCATGAGGGGAGGCGAATTATTATGATGTAAGATTGGTTCTTAAGAGAGAATTGTTATGATGTAGATTAGGGAGAATTGTTATGATGTAGATTTGATTAATGAAAAGACTCTTTTTGTAGACCTACTTGTTGAAGATTAATGTAAGTTTGAATTCAGTGATTTCGTCTCTCTTAAAAGTTAGCATCGGCTGATCTAAAAGCTTCCATGTTGGCATCGGCAAGGGCCACCGATCCAACTTGGTAAGCTTATTGTAAATTGNGATTGTTAGTGTAGATTTTCATTTCATGTATTTGTTATTTTGATTTCATGTTATTTTGTTTGATTTCACTATTCAAATTTGTTGCAAAGTGTGGTAATGCAGGAACAGTTGGATCTCCATATTTCACCATACATAAGCTTTAATGGAGCATTCCACTTTTTATTTTAGTTGCTCCAGGAGATAGAATCAAAGTTCATCTTTTCTTTTCATGAGCCATCAATGAACATGTCCATCACCTGAGCAAGAGCTTTTGCTTTTGCTTTCCATCTTTCGAATTGTGTGAAGATTGTTATTTTTAAAAGTGTGTTGGTTTCTAAATGATTTTCTTATCTAAGCTATACTAGACAGACATAGGAACCTATCTGTTATCGGAACATATAGTGCATCAACTCTATTGATTACGAATCCCGGTTGATAATTTATGTTTGGTAATATATTATGCATATAATTGCACCAACAGACTACTTGGACTCCTGGACTTTAAAGTTTTATGTTTCAAATAGGCCGACGACAATCACATGTTGGAATATATGGATTGAAAGGAGCAAAGTGATCTTTGAGGAAAAACTTCCTTTGGCCTGGGCTGTAGTTTTCAAGACACTTGGTTCTCTTACTAAAATTCCTCATTCTCAAAATTCGTTGAACATTAGACAGAGGCTGATCATTCTGATTGCTGGATATATTGTTGCTTCTTTTGATGGGGCAACTTCAACAGGTGGTTTGAATTGTGGAGCTGGAGGTGTCATAAAATGCCTAGATTCAACTATTTACAAGTGGTTTATCAATTGCGGGGAATGTACTAATACAAACGCTGAGCGTTTGGGTGCATTGACTACTCTCACTTTAGCAAAATATTTGAATATTCAAAACATTCAAATTTGGGGGGACTCCAAGGTGGTTATTGACTGGCTAAACCATAAAGGAAATCTTCAATCGACCACCATCGAAGGATGGAAGCACAGAACTATGGAGCTGTCTACAACTTTTCAAGGTATCTGCTTTCTTCATATATTCAGGGAATACAATAAGGAGGTAGATCTTCTATCCAAGCACGCCCTTCTGGAACTGAAAGGAAGATTATCATTTTTTACTTGGGATGGAGGGACAAGAGACCCTATAATTCATATTGATCTGTTTTAGTTTCCAACTTTGTTTATGTGAGTTTTGGTCTGAGTTATTCACTGTTTTTTTTGTAATTTATTTGGATATTTTGAAGTGTTGGACTTCATTATATTATATGCATCTGCAATATGCTAATGATAGCGGATCCCTTGTGGATAGTTTTATATTGTAGTGGATAGTAATTATGTTAGTATGTATCCTTTGATTAGTCATACAAAAGACTGTGATCAAAAAACTTTTGAAGATGTAAAAAAAGTTATATTCTAATATAATTTTGAGCTAATTTTCTATTGGAAAAAAAACCTTAAATGAAAATTCTCAAAAAATAAAAGTACTTTTCTAAACTTTAAAATTAAATATTCTTCTCCATTTTTTTAAATAATTAAAAAAAACTCCTATTGATGTTGCTTCTGTACATATAATTAAATGCAATAAGTAATTGTACCATTCCAGTCTCCCTGAGTTGCACTCAGACACAGAAACGTCAACGCACAAGGTACTTAAGAATCTCAACTGTCGTTTCTTGGACGCTAACGTGTATCAGCTACAATGGCTACCCCTCTAGTCGATCTTAGGCAAAAAATGAGTAGATGATAGTATGGAATGATTCTCTTCATGACCGTTTGAGACAAATAGTTTCCACCAGGGTTGGAATTTGACGGGCAAAATGCTCGTCATTTACAGTTAAATTTTTTCGCTTACCGTCACTCCGAACGGGCAACCAGGTCCGCTCAACGTATTTATGACGTTCAATAAATTTTATAAAACTTTATTATAAACCTGCCTCGGATATGTATAAAACATTATTATTATAAACCTGCTTCGGATACGTATAAAACATTATTATAATCCAGTTCTATCACCGGATATGTGTTGTTGGAGGATGTCAAATCCCGCTTACCATCAAGGATCTCATTAAGATCCTTCTCGATCGGGCCGCGGGTGTTGGTTTATGACGAATTGTACAGAGCCACCAACTAGAGCGGGAAACGTTTCCATTGAAATACTACAATGACTTAAATTTTAATTGTAATATATTGCATTAACCTTAATACTAACACAATTAAGTGTGGAGTTGTACATGTGCTCAAGTGGTTCAAATTTCAGGGTTTTTTCTTTTGATCCGGCGACGACACTGCTACAGGAGTAACTCTCTAGAGTCTAACCTCTATGCAACTTTCCAAGTTGCCATAACTTCAGGAGTAACACGCTAACTCTAACCTCTCTAGAACTTTCCAAGTTTCCATAACTTTAATCATTAAACAATTGGATACACATCGTATTTCATGGAGAATGCTCAGAGAGAGAAAAACAACAAAAAACACTTAGAGTGAATTAAATGGCATACACACAACTACATGACAATGTTTGGCAATGACAAAACGATGTTTAACAATTTGATACATAACATATTTCATGAATAATGCTCATACGTAGAGGAAAATAATAGAAAACGCTCAGACTGAATTGTAACTGACATACACACAACTACAGGACAATGTTAGGCCCTGGCAGAGTGGTGTTTACTGTAGGGCGATGTAAGAGAGGATGCAGAGTCTGGAGTCCAATTCCATTCTTGCTATAGTTGTTCCGAATCCCGATTTACCTGCAGGTTGCAAGTAGTTGTAAGAGATGGCAGACATGAGAGTGGTGTAACTGTATTGAGTGAAAATATATAAATAATAACCACATAATCTCCAGTTTAGCTCGCATTAAGATTCACAATGTTCAAATTTCAAGTACACATCCTGAATTCACCCTTAAAGTTTGAAATCACCCTAAAAATTAGTTTCAATTATGATATGTTGTGTCGATTCTACATCTACCTTCATGTAACGATTCTACCTATCATCAACCTTGATGTAACCAACTCTAGGCTTTTAATAATACCTTTACTGTTTACTCCCATATATGACTTGACATCCTTGTCCAAATTATAGTCTTTATTTATTTTTCCCTGAGGAGATACTTTTGAAACAAAAGGAGCTTGAAGCGGTAAATGGTGCCCACTACCACCATTTACTCCACCTCTGAGCTAGTCTCTCTAATACATTGTATAAGTCTGAAAATAATTGTATCTGTTTGAGTCTTGACTTCTTTTTTATAATGCACAAAGACACATTCTCCAACTAATTTCAATAGAAATATGTACAAGTTTTGTTTCTTCCAAGAAAGTAATTGAGTTTCTTAAAAAAACCTTTAAAATTTTCGTAAACATAGTGACTTGTTTGAAAAGTTTCATAGTATTCCTTGCTGATATATTCTCTTTATCTCTTTTTGAGTGCTTTTCTATTTGTTCATCTATTTAAAATTTCCAAACATCTAAGATCAAAGAGAAAATTAATGAAATATGGATACTCTAATGAGAAATAGAATAAGTGCATGTGAAATTGATCTCTAGCCTACCACCTCCAAAAATGCACTATCAACATTAAGTTAAGTTATATAAACTTGAAGGTTAAATTTTTTAATATAACTTTAATTATTAAAGCTTAATTTTTTAATCAAAATTTATTTATTGAAGAGTTAATTTCTTATTAAAACTTTATTGTTAAAGGGCACAAATTCAAACATAACTTTATTTGACGGCAAATATATATACCAAAACGTCAAAAAAAAATTTGTTTGACGGGTGAAGAGGAATCCAAATTCCAACCCTGTTTTCCACAGTTTCCATTCTTTAATTTACATGAAGTTGTGTCCGTTCTTCTATTTCCATCGTCTGTTTGGGTTAAAAATTAATTACAGACTACTGTTGCATATAACAAAGGGTAAAATTTTATGAACAGAATCGTCCACAGTCATCTGTCAGCATAATTAAATTCTATTAAATATTACCTCAAAAATGGATTCTATAGATATATTATTTATTGGATATGATGAAAAATTACTTATTTACAAGAATGTATAATTAGTTCATAATGCTTAATATTTCTCAATTACTTACAAGAATATATAGCTCACTGACACATGAACTGTCACTTTTGCTAACCAGAAAACAAATAACGGAAAAAACATATAACGGAAAAAACATGTAAGAGAAATGATCCACACGACTTGACAGAATCAGACATTCTTTCTACTGAATTTTTGGTAAAAAATTTATATGCTGCTTAGAATATAAGAATGTACGGCAGGTTAACGAACATTGCAATGTATGGTGTGGAGCACTACAACTAGGTATAAGGAAAAAGTATAATATTTGTCAAAAGTTTGCCTGTTGTTTTGCTGGATTGCCTCCCATGTCTTGGATTTTCCGAGTAGCACTGCTCACCCACTTACCATTTGGATTTTCTGAGTAGCACGGCTCACGGCTAAACATTTAACGTATCCATAACTTCACTCGGTATTTAATCCATGAAAGCTTTTAAAACATGTGCAAAGAAGGTCCACTGATTGGCAATAGGGCTACATTTTTTAGAGCAGCAAAGAATCCGGCGGAAGAAGAGCAATGCTTATCCTTTCTACTCTCATAGGGCGTTGGAAAAGGCTAAAAGAAAGGTAGGAGGAAAGAGTATGTATTTTGTACTCTTTTGGAAAAGTGAAAACAAAAAAACATTTTATTTTGGAATGTGAGGTCTTAAAAGACAGCAGGGAAAATTATGCAGGTATTTTGGTAGTTAGTTTTTGGGATAATCTATTCGGCGAAAAATTTGTTGAAAATGACCGAATACAAAAGTCAGATGGAAAAACAATCTGTCCCATAAACTATTTTTAACCTCATGAACGTTAAAAATCTTTCTTTATTTTCTTTCCCATTAACAATTCAAATAAAATCCAAAGATCATAATTTTTATAGCGGCAAAGAAACGGTAGAAAAAGGACAATGTCTATTCTTTGAGTTTTTTGGGCACATTTTCTGATTAGTTGTCTAATATTCAAAAATATAATTTAAGTAACTGATAATTGCTATTTCACTAATAATCTTATAATTAGATAATGATTAAAAATAAAGGTAAGTGAAAGTTGACTAAGACCCGCATGCAAAGTTATTAATGTAACGGAAAGTGAATAAAAAATAATAACAATTTAATTTTAAATTGTTTATAATTTTTTAAAAACAAATATATATTTTTAATTATTAAATTTATCAAAGTTATATAAATAATGTAAATTTAAAATTTAAAATCTCAAAATTCTTCTTTTATATAAACATATTCTATAAATAAGGTTTTTTAGTTTCAAAGTTATATAAATAATGTAAATTTAAAATTTAAAATTTCAAAATTCTTATTTTATATAAACATATTCTATAGATCAGGTTTTATAGTTTTACTCATTTGATGATAATTGGGTAGCCAAGAGAAGATGGATAGTAAAAGTTCATTATTGTTAAATTGATTAATTTAAGTTTAATTATTAATATTTTATTAATTATTTAACTATTAATAATTTTTAAAGCAATATTATTATATTTTCAAATTTAATAATTATAATAAATAAAAATCTATTTTTAATTTATAATTAAAAATAAATATATTTATCAGATTTATCGTGATAAGTTTATTTCACACCAATGAATATTCAAGATAAATAAAAAATATTTTTTTTACATAACATTAATTTAATTAAATGTATAATTTAATGATCTTTTACAATGGTCGAATAGAAACAAATTAAAAACATGGATTACAAGGAGTTGTATTTTTAATTATTTAAAAAAAAAAATGAAACGTACTTAACAATTTTTTTTGTGATGTTTTCCTTAATAAATGCTTCTCGACATTCATATCACGGCCGGACAATAATATCTGCTTGTTTGATTAAGGAAAAAAAGATGATAGTGTTGAACGAAATCCACCGGGACACATAAGCTACCTTAGCGATAGCGTGCAATTAGAGGACTGAAACTGCCAGCAAATGTAACATGCAATAGAGCATCAATCCCAATACGTTCGGGCAAAAGGCAGCTTCCATAGATTCTATATTGACAGAGCCCAAGTAAATCCGCTATCTCCGCATGATTTTGCCTTGGATATTATTGACAGTGATGTCTTCGATCACGAAACATTCAAATTCTCAATTGCGGGGTTACACCTCTTCATTGGACTTTCTTTTCGTTTCAGGAGCAGGGACAGCAGGTATATATCTTCAATGGTACCTGCTGCGAAGGTAATTGAAGCGCTTTTCACCTGAATGCTCCCGGTTCAATTCCCATCCCGGTCCGTAGACCTGAAGAAAATGAAGATAGACTCCGACATCAACAATAGCAGCGAAATCCATGACGGGTGCCTGGATGTTCTTCCCACGGCGGTTTCCAATCCGGCATCGATTCTGACCCCGTCGAGTCTGGATATGAAGAACGAGACGGCGCTTTCCCGTCACCTGTCCCTATCAGACGAAGGGGCAGATACTCCGTTATTAGCGGCTTCGACGACTGTAAATAATAGTTATAATAACAGGAGGCGGAGGACGGTGAGGGATAGTAATATTTATGGCTTGAGGCGAGAGAGACAGCATTCTTTTCGGGAAGACGTCGGGCATGCTGCGGCAGAGACCTATTTGATTACCAGATTAAGCTTCAGATTGCTCACATATCTCGGGTAAAGATTAGCTTTCATTTTCAGCTATTTATCTTTTTTGTTTATCGAGAATCGATCCACGGACTTTTGCATATTTAGGTTTCTGTATGTCATTTTTGCTGTAAATTTGCCTTTTATGCCGTTCTTTTTTTTCCTTTATCTGTTTTGTTTGCGGGAATCAATCCTGGTACTTCTGGATATTAGGGGATTGGACCTATATAATTTTACCCTTTTAAATGTGCTGGAATTTCCTTCTATTCTAGCCAGAGGAAAGTTTATGAGCTAAAAGAAGTACAGATTTCTAAGGTATCTATCACTCTTATACATTAGATGTGAACACTTTCAACATTTGCTGATTTCTGGACGATCAGAGAGAAAAATCTATAATATCTTTAAATGTGGGCTGATTACATCTATTATTTTTGTTATTATATCTTGATCCCTATCCGGGTTAATAAAAGTGGTGCAGCTGAATTGCACCGGGCAATATTAGATAATAGAATTCAGATTGACTGGTCGTCATATCAGAAAATTTAGAAGCAGTGAAATCTGAATTTCATTATCAGCTCGCAAATCTATATTAACAGTAAATATTGGAGTTTGTAAACCCTGTTCAATGGAAGTAGTAGATTAAATACTGATTCTATGGGAAAGTGAATCAGTTCAGCTTCCCGTCTTTACAACTTTCAGTTGATAAAAATATAGGTACAAATGTTAAGGTACATTTGGGGAAATGAGTAACAAAGAGGCATAGAAGATGAGCCATTGCCAGCTCTCTGCTTTGGCAGCAAGACCCGCAGTTCTGTTGTTGTGTCTTCTTGCCTTCTACACCCTACTGCATGCCGAATTGCTTGCTGATCAGCAATCATGGAGCCACGATTGCATTTGCACAGTGCAAGGGACAGACAAATCTGGAGCTAAGCTTTCCTTTGTTGAAGCGCTACTTCATGTAGTCTCTGGATCCTGCAGTTTGTCTCTTGCTGAGCCGCACAGCTGGTTTGCACACAAGTCTCTAACTCACAAATCTGCATGTACTGAGCTTCCTGCAGTTTTGTGTGGTTTTCATGCTTGAGTAAAATTTGTGCATTCACTTGAGCCTAACTTGAAATCTGATTTTGTAAA
>JASDQU010438929.1:58259-72109 GCA_032191745.1 Picea mariana | reverse complement strand
GGTTTATATAGCAAAGAAGTTAGTTTCTCATCCCCAACTTCCTCCAAGAATCTGGCCTCCAAAAATGCCCAATATTCCCCAAAAATGGAGAAAATCAGCTAATAATAGCATTATTTAATTAATAAAACCAATTTTTGTTTTCAAAACCCACTTTGGCATAGATTATGGGCGCTAGCCCCCTTGTCCCGGGCGCGCGCCCCCTTTATAGGTCACATGGCCATTCATATGGCCACGCACTATAGCGCGGGCCTCCAAATCACGCCAGCTCCCGGTCATATCGGCACACATATATGGTCGTGGCTTAACTGTTAACAACCCCGCCGTTTTGGAGTGGTACCGGTCCTGGACCTGTGGCGCGACCATAGGACCCGTGGGCGTTATGTTTATAACCGCGCATTTTAAATTGAACGGTCGTGCGGTGGTTCAGCGCTGAGGTTCTATTGCAGAGTCATATGGATATGTCGAGGGCCGGGGCTAAGCCCCGGCCCCTTTTTCCCGCCGATTGAAACTTAATACAATTCAAATATTATTGTTTTCGTTTACATAATAAACAACGCCCATCGGTGGGCCAGCTAGCCCAATATTGTGAGTCCTTTCACCCTGCCGGAGGTCACGGGTTCGACCACCGGCCGAGCCACCAAAACCATTTTAACCTTGCAACCAAAACAACCAATCAAACAGCGCCACATGGCACCCTGTGAGTGGGCCACGTGGCGTTTTTTACCCAATCGGATAATGCCACGTGTCATCACATGATTGGTCCACGTAACTACCACGACGATCACCGTATCGCCACTGGTCGCTTTGCCCTGCTGCCACATGTCCATGCTGACGTCATCCTGCCAAGTCATCGTATGGTCGCCACATCAATGCTGACGTCATCATGTGCCACGTGTCACCCATCCAGTGGTGACACGTGTCACTTCCCAATTGGTCGAACTGTGTGCCAAATAGTCCAAAACCGTATGACACGTGGAATCACCTGAAGCCACCACATGTCCTGTACGGACATGCCACGTCAGCACTGTACGGCCTGCCACGTGGCAGTACGGCCTGCCCAGTCAGCATCAAATTTTTCCCTATTTGACTTTTCGGACAGAACGCGATATCTTCTCCATACGGACTCCGTTTGACGAAGTAAATATACCGTAGGAATTAGGAAGACGAGATGGACGCAATGACATAGGTTTCGTCGCATTCCGAGCACTTTCATTTTTGAGCATTTTTCAAGCCCTATCAGGATTCTGGATCTGTTTTCAAATCAAAGTGGAAGCTGTAAACAAAACTCTTAAGACTGTTCTACAATGAACTATCAACTCAGTCAAGTCAAATTGGAATTTGATGTTATACTTGGCATTATGGGCTTACCGAACATCTGTTAAGACTGCAACTAGTTTCTCACCTTTTCAACTCGTTTACGGGCTGGAGGCAGTCTTGCCCATCGAATGTCAGATCCCATCTCTAAAATTGGCAGTACAACTATTGCCAGACACTTCTCCACTTGAAGAACGGTCAGTATACCTTGAGCAGCTCAATGAGCAGCGTCATGATGCGGCCCTGGCCAATGAGGCTCACAAACATAAGGTTAAGTGTTAGTATGACAGGTCCATTCATCCTCGAATTTTCTCTGAAGGCGACCTTGTCTTGGTTTATGACCAAGATAAGGACCCTCGGGGGGCAAGAAAATTCAAACCCATGTGGTTCAGACCTTTCATCATACAAGAGGTATTAAAAAAGGGCGCTTATCATCTGGTTGATTTTGAAGGGAATGCTTTGGCGGAGCCTAGAAATGGACTCTATGTAACACCCTGTTTCCCCCAGTTTGTAAAAATAACTAAATTGGCCAAGAACTATGGCAAACTCATAAATGTGAATATGTGATGTAAATGGACCTGAAAGAAAAGGTCAATAAATGTGAATAACATTATGAATTTTATTGCAGGACTGTTGAGAGGGGATGTGCAGAAAAAGAGACCACGATGGAGGTGGAAGGAACCTGGAAAGGTGGCGTTAACTTCCACTGAGAATTAATACCGTATTTGGACTCCACTGGCCCGAAGAACCAAAAGCGGCTCGCTGGCCCTGAATTTAATGCCTTGCAGGCTGGTAGGTTGATGGCTTAATGAGGGATGGGGAGCTGAACCACCTATCCGTAGAGCCATCATGACTAACCAGCGCGAGGGAAATCATGCCACATGCAACCTCGCAAGAGGATAAGGCGTGGGGTGGAAGCGATTGGGGGTAGACGCAAGGGGAGAACTCTGGCAATACGCAGAGTGAGTGATAGCAGAGAGGAAGGGTTGCAACCTTTGCTCCTGGTCACTGGAAAATAGAGACGCAGTCTCACAGCATCGTGGTCTCAGCTCGGGGGTGGCTAGTGGTAAATCTGTTGGGAGTCTCTAAGCCTACGGTTGGGTGGAAACGAGCACCCCTCTCAGCAGTTGCTTGACCCCTGGTGTTATTTCTGATAAGTGTTTTGCTTCTAGCATCTTGAAATATATGTATATGTTTATTCTGATGATTATGCCCATAAGACGTGAAACTATAAATGATTTCATTATAAGAATGTTTGTAGGATGTTTTGATCAAATCTAGTAGAGGCATGTTTATAATGGAAAGACTATGTCTGGCTTATGTTATCATAAATCACTATTTATATTCTTACCGACCTAACTCATACTACGTGTCTGGTTAGTGGGAGAAAAGTATCCTTATCTGCCTCAGATAGTACCCTGGGAGAACCTCCTCATAAAAATACCCTTCTTGGAAAGGCCATCAAGAACCTGGAAAGGGGGACATTAAGGCACAAGGCCTTAAGAAAACCTTGATAATTATCAAGTCGACGGACGAGATTCCTTTGGGAGATTTGTGGTCGCTCACGACCATCAGATCAGAAGAAGAAGATGGGGGTGTTAAGTGCCTTAATCCTAATAGGTGTTGATCGATGGATGAGATCCCATCGGGAAATCTGCGGTCATACCCGACTGTTAGATTGGTAGGAGAAGGTAAAGTGTTGAAATGCCTTACCCCTTTGATTTTTGTGTCTTCGTGGGCAATGAGGAAATTGGGATCGTAGATCCCCAAGGTCCATGGGCATATCTGTACCATCGATTTGTCTAGGTCCAAGGAGTCATGGAAGAATGCATGGGTAGGAACCAATCTGAGCCGTCAGATCTCGACTGGAAAACCCGACAGTCATTGGATCTATCAGGAATTACCTGAGGTTTAAGACCCCAGTGTATATGGGTGAAAAACCCTGGAATAGATCTGAGTCGTCTGACTGATGAAGGCCACGTGTCGTAAAATCTCCCATTTTGGGAAATCGAGAATCGCGGAATCGGGATTCCTGTTGACAAGAGTTCGGGATTTTCCATGGTGGAAACCCCGGAGTAGATCTGAGCCATCCGATTGACGGAGGCCATGTGTCGTAAGATCTCCCATTTTGGGAAATCAGGAATCGTGGAATCGGGATTCCTGTTGACAAGGGTTTGGGATTTTCCATGGTGGAAACCCCAGAGTAGATTTGGACCATCCGATTGATGGAGGCCATGTCTCGTAAGATCTCCCATTTCGGGAAATCGGGAATCGCAGAATTGGGATTTCTGTTGACAAGAGTGTGGGATTTCCCATAGTGGAAACCCCAGAGTAGATCTGAGCCATCCAATTGACGAAGGCCACGTGTCAAGAGATTAACCGCATCGGGAAAACCGGGGATCGAGGATTCGGGAGTCCCGTGATCGAGAGTCTGAACTCTTGTGATGATAAACCCCGATGAACGAACGAGATTCTTTCGGAGGATTTCAGGGTCTGTAATGACCGTCAGATGTGGAGATGAGATGTCAACTTAATCCAGGGTGCGAATATGCTTTAGGATAAGAGGCGAGTAGATCTAGACGACCAGAGTCCACCCACCTTGATCTATGGTTGAGGTTCCATTCCGGAGCCCCCNGATTCCAGACCCCCCTTTCCATTCTTCCTTTAATGGGGGGGGGGGTCCAAAATAGTGTGGCGTGTGAAGTGGGGCCCCTCCTGTCATGTCGACTACCATGCCGCGTTTCCCTCTCTACCACCTGTATTCCACTTAACACGTGACGGGGCCTGTTCTCATTGGCTGTTCTCAACCCCTGTTGGGATTTGATCCTAATGGCCATTTGCTAACCCTGTAGGGATTCATCCCTATTGGCCAGTCGCTAGCCCTGTCGGGGTTCGGCGGTTGCAGATTCGAACGATTAGACATTACTGTAGCGTTGAGGCGTGAAATACAAATAGGCATTGCGTTTAATTGAACTGCGATCATGATCCACGATCACATGGGAACGAAGAGAGAGAGAGAGTGAAAGAGCCAGCGTATGCTGGGCCTCCATGGATATTTAGGGATTCTGATTCAGCAAAAGACTAGAAAAATCCGATTTAGGTAGTGGTTATGTGACACTCTACCTCAAGAAGTATTACTCATAGGCAGGTCACTGTGGGTAACTTTTTGTAACATATGTATAGTTTTTGTACTATTACTTTTTAGTTTCTTTTAAATGTTATGGACGTGTCATTGATATTATCTTTCATCAATATGGCAGATGTCAAGTGATTCCGAGGTGTTCGTTGGGTATGCAGATGGTGCTAGTCAGCACACTCAGAGGCTTTCCTCCACAGCTTCGGTAATCTTTATGCCTTAGGGCCAGTTGTTATCTTCAGGAGGTATATGCTTAGGTGACACCACAAATAATGTCATCGAGTATAGTGTAGTTATTGAGTTGCTTCGTGACACCTGGTCATTGGGTATCTCTCATATCCAGGTCTATCTCAATGCTCAACTGGTTGTGTCTCAGTTAAACAAAGTATACCGGGTTCATAATCCAACCTTACACCGACAATTCCTTAGGGTACATCTCTTAGAACAAAACTTTGATTATATTACATATTTTCATGTTCCTAGGAGATTAAACCAAATTACAGATACTCTAGCTAATCAAATTTTAAATTGGCATCTTGCACACATATGAAAGAACATTGACATAAGCATGTAAATGCATTTTTGCACGCGTGATCCATAAGACACAAAAGATCAAAAAACCATATATAATATCATAAAATAACCAGAGTACATAGATGGGCGCAAGCGCCTAAAAAATAGGACCAATAATGAGTCACAAGGATTATGCCCTCAAAAATATATATACAAGTAGTGCTCGTGGCACGTAAAAATTCTAAATAGGTTCAGGGCCTATGAGCCCTATTATACTGGTCCACATCATGGGCTAAACGCCTAAACAATCGGACCCACGTCCGAGGTACCCCCACTACATGAGGTTGCATGGATGGTGGTAGGTCCTCAATCGCTGCCATCAGGACTGTGCGAGTGAGTGCAGTAAAGTTCCGCTCAACTCGTCTAAGTACCCTCTTAGCCTCCCTGGTTGGGAGGTCTCCTGCTACTGCTAGTCCCCTGACAATGGAAGTTGTGGCTCCTAGTTGAGGACAACGCCTGTTCTGTGCATAATCGACAGGTTGCACTGGTCCCACATCTGCATGCAACAAATGTATATCCGTCAAATACTTTGGCATATAAAAAAATGATATATATAAAAAAAACGACATAAAAATTACATATACAGCAAAAACTACAAAGGTGGAGACTTACCCATCTCACCTCGCTCCTCACCAGGAGGCACGGGTATCTCAAGATCTCTCGAAAAGTCTATCCCTGCATATGGGTAATCCTCGATCACAGGGATCTGCTGAGGCAGCCATGCAAAAAAGTCATCATCGAAGGACTCGTTGGTCCTTCCACCACCCTGTCGCGGTAGTAATACTATCCATCTACATACAATAGGAAAAGAAGCTTGATGTCCTCGTACCACTTCCCGAGGACTAAAGCTCGGAACTCTCTCAAAAATGAAATAAAAAACCAAAATAAAGAATTGAATAACTAGATAGGGGAGTTTGTACTTACTTGGTCCAGACAGAGGTTCATTTCGTCCACTGTAGCTCCCGGAATCACCATTTTTATCAAAGGGGGTCTTTTGGCTCCAGAGTCAATTTCCAAATCATCAATGGTGATAATGAGTTGCGAGCTTCTATTTATAGACTTTTTGGCCTCTTTTTGTCACGTTTTTGGCCTCCTTTATCATTTTCTTTATACCAAAAACCATTTAGAGTGATTCAGGAGTTATGTGGGAGGGATTTGATCAGGTATTGGGACATTTTTTTGAGTTTTGAGGAAATTTTGATGGTCCATGAAAATTTTTCCAAGAATCAACTTGAGCATATAGGTTAGGTTACTACCATGACTTTTGTGTCTCGTTGTCTTTTTCCTCTACCATAGGATCGATCCCATCAGGTTGTGACACGGAACCATCATATCTGCTTTATAAGTGTCGCAACTTGGTGGTAGAGCTTACTAGAACATGGATGCCCTCAGTAGGTCCTGATTTCATTATGGTGTCCATGTCGTCTCTAAAACACTGTAGGCTCGGGAGTCCTTATAGTCTTTCCTGAATATGAGTTTGAGCCTCATTTGCATGATTATTCTTCACTCTTGATCTCACCCTCAGGACTCCCAAAAAATAACGGGTCTTCTTTTAATCCCTTTTCAGACCCTCTACACATGAAAAGATTGTTGAGCGATCTTGTGGCCTTTCACACTCGTTAAACTGAAATTTGAAGTCACGTCTGTCCGGTGGTAGTTTACCCATTTTTTGGTCTGGACGGTCAATTGTACGAACAAAGGTATACTCTATGGAACTTTCGTTCTTTAGAAGAGTACTCACAGGTATAATTTTATCCCTTTTTCAGGCCTAAGGGACTAAACTTACAAAAAAGGAACCCCCATGGAGTCCATAGTTAAGCTCTTTTCAGACTCCCTAAAATTGAAAAGATAGTTGAGTGACCTTATTCTTTCACACTCATTAAATTGATCCAGAAGAATATTCCTGACAGAGTCCATAGTTAAGTTTTTTTCAGACTCCTTAAAAATGAAAAAAATGGCCGAGTGATCTTGTCTTTATAACACTCGTTAAAATGGTTTTGAATAGATGTCTTGTCAATGCTAGTTTACCCTTTTTCGAACTCCTTCGAAAAAGGTACCCCAATGGAGTCTCCTTTTATGTTTTTTTAGACTCTCTAAATATGAAAAACCACCGATCTTACCTTCTTCGGGCTCGTTACACTTACATCGAAGGATGTTACCATTGTGTGTTTTATTAACCGTGTCTGCATACCTTATACGCCAGCCTTGTCACAATTTGTTTCTATGTTTTAACACCTTTGGCCACCGGAGGATTTTTCCCAAGTATCATTCTACTAGAACATCAGTCTTGTCCTTGTGCCTTGAGCTTGTATGTTTGCAACACTCGTTCTTCCTTTGTAACATAATATTCCTTTATTCTTTTTCCACAATTATTGAAAAGAACAAAAAAATCAAATATACCCCAAAAAGAGGAAGGGAAAAGTACTTTCTTTATTGGTAGCATAATTAGTCGCCCTTGGATAAAGCACATATGTTCATTTGTTCATCAGACTATGGGATGTAGTACGACCTTAGGAATCCTTTCTCACTATATAGAAATGTGTCCTGCACCGTTTGGTTATCCTTCCAAACATATGGAGAGTTTGTGTTGCCTCCTACTTCGTAGACTTATGATTAATGCCATGTTTCCTGAGTCTCATCGTTTGTCGTGCTATTATCCAAGGGAAGTTTTTCACCAAGCCTGAGTCGGCCCCTCTACAATATGTCTCTTGTCCTCATACTCGGCCATCCTGAACAGCCAATCAAGTCCTTGTTCGAAATCATTGAAGCCTTCAGTCTGATCATCAAGATTATCAATTCCATGACCGACGAGCCATCGAAGACCTCTTGGTAGTGCATTCGTACACTCATATTACACTCCTACCTGAGTTTTGAAGATTTTGAGGTTGTTTCTCGAGCTCTAAAGATCTCATCTCCAACCATCAGGCTAAATCAACTTCTAGAAGATGGATACTCTATATGTATATCTTTCTGATTTCGAGATGTAGCTCCACTGTGTATTGTTCGCGGCTACTCTTTATAGTTATTTGACATGGATCTACAGTGTATTTGATTGGTAGCCATGATTCTATTTTATCCCGAGAATGGGTATGCCCGCCTCAGTGAGACATATGTTATTTTGTAGAAGACGCCTCCTGGTTCCTGATCCTTGGGCTCAATAGCTTGGCACATCAGTAAATATTGGTAATTTATTTCGGCCATCAGATGCTCTTCTGACCTCACACATTAGGGGGCACTTGTTATAACCCTAAATTGCACCACACATGCTTACCTGGCATCAGGCCATCTCATATCCTTTCTTTTCCAAAGCACTGTTGAACAACTCTTTGAAAATCCTCTTTTATAAAGGCCCACATGCCCTACTCCATTACCGCATGTGTGTACACGCTGGCTCTGGCTGACCCAAAACAGCTCGTGTGGACCGACAAAAGCACAAAAAAAGGAAAGTTGTCGACGGAACACAAAAGCTATGGGTGAGTTAATTAAAAATCCAAGCCATGCATGGCCGAGGGTTCATCCAAATACCTATCTCCTTCTAGCCTATAAAAGAAGGGGTAGGGGTCCCATTTGGAAGGAGGAAAAACATAGCAAAGAAACTCTGCCCATTTACATATTCCCATTGTCCCAACCCTTTAGCCTTTCCTTGTGCCAAAGGGGATTCAAAGCAAAGTAGTTGGAGGACGGTAGAAGAGGAGCCCAAGATCAGGTTCGAGGAGCGGTGGCTAGTCTCAACTTTTGTAAGTTGACTCATTCAAATTAATAAAGAAAATGTTTTTCCCGTCCCAATTCATGAACTTTTATAGTTTGATTAGTACATGTTTTGGATTTCTAACCCGTTAGTATATAAGTAGGATGCATGTGTAGTTGTTGCTTGTCTTGGATGCAGGTTAACTTTGGAAGGAGTATTGCGAACAAGTAATCAAGTACAATGGAGGATCGACATCAAACACTGGGAACAAGGTAGGTTGATCTTTCCATGCATTTACTAAGAAAAGGAGATTTAAATTTAGGAATGAAGGTAGAAAGTAGTTTCTCTTTGGTCATATCTGCATGCAAAGTCTGAGCTCTATTTGCTAGTCCATAGGGAGATTTCCCTCACAACAATTCCCCCATCCGGAAAAAACCCACCTACCCACATGTATGCTTATTTACAGTTGATTTATGTATGTTGCTCATTTGATTACATGAAATTGTGAGTTATATTGTGAAAGTCCAACTTATACAAATATCTTATTCATTTATTGCTCTCAACATCATTTTCACACATTCACTTTTCTATTCGGACACCATAGGGGACCCATAGAATCCTCGTCGTTCCAGACGCTTGAAAAATATCCCTCATGTTCTAGGAGGAGTTCCTAGTCTTGCCAACTCACCGAATCAACCATCTCACACCCCTGTGAGTGCCACCATTTTTGGATCAACATTGGTTGGTTCCAGTTTACTTGAGTCCAATTCCCAAGGCCATACATCCACTAACTCTCCTTCATAAGGGGGCGGGGGAGAAACTTCTTCTCAAGGGAGAAGAACAACCCACCAAGTCCCCCTCAAGGGTCAGGTCCACTACCTGCTAACACCATGGATAGAACTAATCCTCCTCCACCACCACCCATGCCATATTTGGCATCTATGAACATTCTTTATTTGAGTAAACTCACAAATGATCCTATATTACATGACCCCACATGGCCCAATATGCCTACCAAACTACCTTCAGATATTCCAAAATTTGAAGGAAAAATGGGGGAAGATCCTGCCAACCATGTCATGACCTTCCACTTATGGTGCTCTTCAAAAAGTATCATGGATGACTCCATCCGCTTAAGGTTATTTCAACGAACACTCACTGGTCCATCAACCAAATGGTATGTGGACAAAAAATCAGGGTCCCACGTGACTTTTGAATCCTTGGACAAATCCATTTTGGCTTTTTTCCAACTACCAGTTCTCCGTGACACTAGTTTATAACTAATATTCAAGTGCAAACAAACCTCAACTATGCATATTTCTGACCACATCCACGAATGGTGTCAGTGATGTAGTTTATGTAAAGCAGAAACCACCAAAGAAAAACGTCTCAATTGGTTTCTAAAATCACTCGTATTTGTACTTGCAAAAGATGTTGCATCCACCTTCCACCAATTCGAAGAGGAAGCCATCATCAAGGTTCAACAGTTCGACCTCATTTATACTCAGTGAGGTTACTTATACACAGTATTACCTGATGCACCGCGACCCATACCATTTGGGCAGGACAAACCTAGAATGTCTCACACTGTGAATGGGTTTATTGGTACCATCACACACCACAACCCATACATCCAACCACCACCTATGTACGCTACACTCCAATATCCACTGACATATGGAGGGCCATATTATTACCCTCCTCTCCCTTACCAAGAGCCATATCCTATTACCCCCCCTCCACCCATGAGTGGACCCTCACCGACACCCATGATATGCCCAACCTCTCAACCAAATTTTGGTTCCCCCTCTACCTCAACATATAACCTGGGAACTAGTGAAAGTGCTTCACCTTCCTATACGCCCTACGGATTGTTTCCACAAAAAAATCCATATTTTCCTTTTTCAGATCCTCCACAGCCTCTTGCTCCTCCACATGGACAACCACACGTTGACGTTAACTTTGTTCATCCCTCTCCCATTCAACGACTTCATATTTTTGAACATTTTAATACGGAAAATCTGACCCATCAGTCAAATAATTCCAAGAAGAAAGGGAAAACTGGAAACAATAATAACCCTGTACCAGGGGGAAATAACCCCCAACAAAACCAACCTGTTGGGGGAAACCAGAATCAGGGTAACCAGAACCCCCAAGGGGAAAATAAAAACAAACGCGAAGGGAGGAACAACAATAACAACCTACGGACGAACATCCCTGGCACTCTTTGCAGTGATCATGGACATTATACCAACCATTGCCCCCAAATTTTTGACTTTAAACGGATGAAAGAATCCATGAATGCACCATGTTCTCCAGCGTTGCCTGCCCCTTAACAAGCCCCGCAAAAATATTTGCAACAAACACCCCCGACCGTTTTTTTCAAAACCATATTCCACACCAAGGTGTGATTAATACCCAACATGATGTACATCCTGCCCCACCACAAATGTGACAATATCAAAACCCACGTACTACCCACCCTAGAAATCCAGTGGATCACAATATCCTCCTCACTAGCGAAGAAGAAATTCTTCTACAAACGTGTGGTCGTCAATACAGTGCACCCCCTTAATCTACTCCCACCACTTCGGAAGAAGCTCCAGCGACAACCAAAAACCCTTTGATGATTCCATGCCCTAATACTGAACCTATCATTAGTATCCATTGCATTCTGTTACGATGGAATGTCAACAACCCTCAAGCTAGGGAAACACACAATTACAGTCTACTCAATGACTTGGCGTAGTCTCATGCAGCCATGTATGTACTAGAGGTCCTATAAACCTATACAAATCAATGGAAATTCTTACTTTCTTCCTTGGGGGCAGTCGACCTAGCTGATACTAGTCTCATCACATTTGATCTAGATAGTGAAGAACCTTGTCTCCCTGCTCTGGTAGCTTTCCAGATACTAGTCAAGACTTAGAACATCACGATTCATTGGCGTATCATTGATGAAGGTGCATCCACATGCATCATGTCCAAAACTATATGGAAGAAACTTGGCTCTGTTGAGATTATACCATCTGCCATCACATTAAGAGCCAATGATGGTGGACCATCCTCCTCTGAAGGGATCTTTCAAAATGTCCTCGTCAAACTCGGAGGCAAAACCATCCTCATCAACATTGAGGTTATCAACGCCCCACTTGATTACAATATCTTGTTTAGATGTAGCTAATGTACTCTATGAAGGAAGTGGCTTCTCTTGTGTTTTGAACGATGATGTTCCCCCACAATAGGAAAATCATCACCATCGACCAAATCACACATTATGAGCCTAACCATTCCACCAACATCGATAACATATTACCTCTTGTCTGAACCAACTCAGATGCCTATTCACTCATTGATATGGGACCTGGAATTTTCAAGGACCCATCCTTGATGGGGGCATACCATGGAGCACCACCTTTCATACACCCTTCGACACAAGTGTGTGTTGTATCTTCTAATGGAACTGAAACTAGAGACACCAATCCTCCCACTAAGGCCTCTCCCCACCTCGAATTCCCACTAGTTGAAGAAATTTTACCTTGGGGATTACCTGAGAAATATACTACACCACTTATCCCTAATTTCCCCCTCCCTCAGGGGAAAATCCTAGTTTGGTAGACAATCCCCCAAGCCATCGCTCAAATTCACTTCTTCTACCCCCCACCAGGAGTACAAGCTTTTCATGTATCCACAACACTTACCCTTCCCAACATGGTTCTTGCCATCCCTGTATGGTATCTACACTCACCCATGATGGTTCCTTAACCATCTCTCTCTCCTCAGTCAAAGGGAATCCCAATGCAGATTTTAGTACTAACTCCAACCAAACCACCCTCACCCCCTATCACCAGCACCACTTCTATGTCTAGGGGAAGATGGAAGAAGAAAGAGCCCACAACTCCACTTCCTCCTAGTTCAACCTCTTTGGGCACTATTCGAAAGAGAGGGACACCCCACTAATAAATGTCCTTCTCTTCTTTAGTTACGCAATATTATCCAAATTCCTCGAGCAACCACATCACTCATCACTTTACCAAGCACATCTAGTACTACTACAATGTCCCCCACTAGAGGCAATAAATGGTTGTGAACCAAATTCGCTTGTGCCATCTGTTCATAATATTGCCACTACACTCATCATTACCCAACTCTACCTTAGTTTCACTAGAAGTTAACAAAAGTATGCCAAAAATTTTAGCAAGAGCCCCCTCTACCACCACTTTCAAGTACCCACGTCACTGGCATTCATTATGTCTCTACCTCAGTCCATGAATGGATGAGATGCCCTTTCTCTCTTTGTGACTCACTTGTTCATTCCACTTACCAGTATCCTTTGATTATTGAATACTGGCATCGTCAATTAACCCTTATTCAAAATCATTTGACCACCTCACCTCATGTGATGCAAGTTACTCCCCCTATTCCTTCTCCAAATATTTTCAACATCACTTCCCCTGAACCTGAGTCACTTCCCACCCATCCATGGTTCATATATAGACTATCTAAGGATATTCCCCAAAATCCTCCCAATTCTCTGGTTCATTTACCCCAGGAAATCTTACCCCCTACCACAATTTATCCCCATTGTTACCCATGATTTTGGTCATCATGATGATGCATTGATGATGGTGTACTCAGGCTCTTCATAAGAACTTTCTTCTGAGAAAAGTTACTTTCATCTCTTCCCAGAAAACTCCTTTTTGAAGAAGGTTCATAGGATTTTAATATATTAGGGTGCGAGAATGACCCATTCTCGTAGGCTGCCTTAAGACAGGGTGTGAACTTCTCACATTGTGTTGAATAGCCAGGGTGTGAACTCGTCCTAAAGCATGGAAAAAGATGAATTCTCGATGTTTCTAGAAGGGAATCTTCTAGAAAAATGGGTTGGCATTCGAATGGTTATCCTTGTACTGGATTCCCTGATATTGTGGGATCATTCTTATCCAAGTAACTATCTCATTCTCTCCTATATATTGAGGGAATTCTCATGGAAAAGGTTAAGCAATATTCATTGGAGAATTGGTGAAAGAATTGTGTGAAGGACTTAGCTTGAACAATAGCTTGGAGACTCTAGCAAGTCTATCAAGAGGATTTGATCTTCTTCATACAAGGATTGAGAAAGTGTGTGTTTTGGAGCCA
>JASDQU010438929.1:39440-53112 GCA_032191745.1 Picea mariana | reverse complement strand
TGACTTCAACTCATTCGTTCACACTCGATGGATTGTACTAGAGTACCTTGGGAGTCATTGACATCAATGGTGATTTCCCTCGCACTTGTTAATGGTTTCATCAATGACTGGTAATCAAGTGGTTTCTGCCATGTTTGACTTCAACACATGTAATCACATGGTTAGATTCATACTTTGGGAAACGAGATTGAAGACCCTGGATATCATCTCTTTGTCCAGGTTGCGATGGAGTATGTATAATCTGCGACACATAGATCCATTGTGTATGTCTCGTGGCTATGTCATCTCAATTTTAAATTTCTCGCATAGATCCACAGTGTATTCCTGGTGGCTATGCTATATTTTGACGGCATGGATCCACAGTGTATGATTGGTGGCCATTACCCATGTCTACGATGTCATCAGTCTATGATCTGAATATGGGAATGCATACCTCAGAATTGGTATATATGATATTCTGCAAATGCTTGGGTGTTTGCAGGTTTCCGATTAGGTGTGCTCCTAGTTTCTGACACACACATGCAACTTACAAAGTCTTTTGGTTGTCAATGATTCCAACCTCATACTTTGGGTGGCATTCTGTTACCCATGATTTTGGTCGTCATGATGATGTATTGATGATGGTGTACTCAGGCTCTTCATAAGAACTTTCTCCTGAGAAAAGTTACTTTCATCTCTTCCCAGAAAACTCCTTTTTGAAGAAGGTTCGCAGACTACTAATATATTAGGGTGCGAGAATGACCCATTCTCGCAGGCTACCTTAAGCCAGGCTGCGAACTTCTTGCACTGTGTTGAATATCCATGGTGTGAACTTCTCGCACTGTGCTGAATAGCCAGGGTGCGAACTCGTCCTAAAGCATGGAAAAATATGAATTCTCGATGTTTCTAGAAGGGAATCTTCTAGAAGAATGGGTTGGCATTCGAATGGTTATCCTTGTACTAGATTCCCTGATATTGTGGGATCATTCTTATCCAAGTAACTATCTCATTCTCTCCTATATATTGAGGGAATTCTCATGGAAAAGTTTAAGCAAGATTCATTGGAGAATTGGTGAAAGAATTGTGTGAAGGACTTAGCTTGAACATCAGCTTGGAGACTCTAGCAAGTCTATCAAGAGGATTNTCAATTAATATGATACAGTGGCATGTCCCTTTCCCATAAAGTTATTCTCACTTTATTGTGTAATTCCTTGATCATACACATAGGTTGACAATTGAATATATTTTCCTATCTTCACTTTGGTTGGTTTGTGTTGTCTTGTTCTTGACCTCATGAGAGCACTGGAGTGAAGCGAGAGCAACAGAGACCCTAAGAAGAGATACAAAGGTATGTTACTTGTTCTGTCCTACTAGCTAAGTCAATGGTCAAAACTTAGGGAAAGAGTCATGTCCTGTCCTATTTTGCTCTAGATCCAGGTGGATCTAGAAAGATCTGTTAGTGTCTGCACCTACGGATTAGTCTGATAACACCCATAGTGTCTGGAAATTTGGTTTATGTTAATAAATCCATCGCAACATGGTTGCGATATACCCTCTACATCTTTTCCACTTGAGGACAACCACACGATGACAATCACCCATGTCACCTCCATAGATCCCCTGTATTCTCGCATTTTTCACTACGATGAAGATATCCTTGAGGAACTCACTACACTCGATTTCCCATGGAATGCACTCCATCATCGAGTGCTTTTTTTCTCATATGAATCATTTGACCCTCCTAGACAAGCCTACATATGCACAATCGAAACCAAGGATTTTATTGCATCAGAGAATATAGACGAGTTCAACAACCCTATCATTGCCCTAGATGCTTTTGAAGAAGGCAACATGGCCAATATCTCCCCCACTGTCAAAATTGACATTTCCATCAAACCGAGAATCACAAAATAAATCACCATTGGTGTCGCATGCTCCCCTGAGGAACTCACAGCTTACAAAGCTATGTTTCAAGAATACCGGGATATTTTTTCCTGGTCATATACAAAGATGCCCGGCCTTGATCCTTCTATAGTCAAACATTGCATCGACACATGGCCAGATGTCGCCCCAGTCTATTAAAAGAAATTCCCACTACACCCATCCAAAGATGCGGCTATCAAAGCCGAAATTGACAAGTTATGCGTTGCAGGGTTCATATGCCCCATCACGTATACCTCATGGGTTTTCAACCCCTTCCCCATTAACAAAAAACAAGGCATTATTCACGTCAGCACCAACTTTCACAATCTCAACAATGCTTGTCCCAAACACAACTTTTTGACCCCTTTCATCGACCAAATTATCAATGATTGTGTTAGCCACGAGGCATTTTCCTTCATGGATGGGTTCCCTAGCTACAATCAAATCCAAATCCATCCAGCAGATGAGTATAAAACCTCTTTTACTACCCCATGAGGTACGTTTGCTTATCACATCACGCCTTTTGGGCTCAAAAACACAAGTGCTATGTTCCAACAGTCCATGACTTATGTTTTCCATGATCTTTCTTGCATCATCCTCGCTTACCTGGAAGACCTCATTGCTTGATCCAAGAAATGAACTCTACATTTAGATGACTTACGAGTTGTCTTTCAATGATGTCGCTAGTACAATATCCACTTGAACCCCCTCAAGTGTGTAATTTGCGTCACCACCGGATGCCTTCTTGGGTTCATTATCTCTCAACAAGGCATCACAGTGGACCCCTTCAAGGTCCAAGATATCACTGAAATTCCACCACCTAGGAATTTTTTCCAACTGCAAAACCTACAAGGCAAAGCCAACTTTTTATGATGCTTTGTCTCAGATTATGCCACTCACACACATGGTTTCATTCGCTTACTACGTCATTATATCCCGTTTTGACGGGATGAACATGCCCAAAATGCTTTTGATTATTTAAAAGCATTGTTATCCAATGCCCCTTTGATTAGTCATCTAGACTATGATCACAATTGCATCCTCTACTTATCAGCCTCAGTTGTCTCAGTAGTAGGAGTCCTCATCCAACTAGAGGATGATGGATGAGAGCATGTTATTTACTAAATCAGCAAAAATCTTTCAAGACCACCCTTGAAGTACCATCATGATGAGAAACTATCCCTCATAGTTGTCCTTGCAGTTCAAAAACTGCTTCACTATATCCTGCTTCACACTACTAAAGTCGTAGAAGATTCTAACCCTATGCAGTACTTTCTTAGTCGATCACAAATTAATGGAAAATTTTCCTGATGGATCATCATTCTTCAGGAATACGACCTAGAGTTCTCAATTCCCAAAATCAAGAAAAAACTTGTTCTCGCCAAACTCATTACGAAATTTCCCTCAGATGCTAAATTTTCACCTGTAAATAAGGATTTTCTTGACGAACACCTCTTCTTCATCCCCTCAGATGACCTCTAGTATGGCAAACTTCTCATCTACCTTCGGACACATAAGTTTGGGTCTCATCTCTCTTGATATTATTGTCAGCACATTCGCCATCAGGCCCCTTGGTACCTTCTCATCGGTGGCATCTTGTACCAATGTTGGGTCGACACCCTACTCCACCAATGTTTGACCATCGATGAAGCAGACAGAGTCTTGAACGATTTCCATAGCAGTTCTTGCGGTGGCCACCTCTTGGGTATGTCCACTGCCCAAAAAATAATTCGAGTAGGATACTTCTATCCCACACTATTTCATGACTGGATCCACGTTGTCAAGCGATGCGGCAAATGCCAGCTCTATGCAAACAAAGCATGGGCGCCACCCACTCTTCTACATCCAATCATCACCACCGACCCCTTCTACAAATGGGGCATCAGCTTCATGACTTGTAATACTCCATCTAGTAATGGACACAAGTACATCGTTGTAGCAACAGATTACTTTACCAAATGGGTCGAAGCCATGCCTACCTTCAACAATACCGCTAACACAACAACATGTATTTTCTTCAACCATGTCATTACTCATTTTAGAATTCCACTATAGTTAGTATCTGATCATGGTAAACACTTTGAGAATGGGATCTTCACAGAAATCTCCTCAAAATTAGGCTTCTCCCATGAGTTTTCCTCCCCATACTACCCTCAGTCCAATGGACAGGTCGAGGATATCAACAAAGTCCTCAAAACCATGTTGCAACATATCTTCAAGAAACATAAGACCAACTGGCATCATATGTTGTTTTCAACATTATGGGCTTATCACACAGCAGTCAAAACTACCACCGGTTTTACATTATGGGCTTATCGAAGCCACCCTTCTCATCGAGTGCAAAATTCCCATGTTTCACACCACCATCAAGCTATTACCTGACATTGCTCCAATGGAGCATCGCTTGCTGACCTTAGAGTCATTGGATGAAGATTGTTGGTGTTCATTAAAGAAAAATGGGGCAGCTAAAAAATGGTCCAAAGACACCTTTGAATTCCATGTCAATCTTCGTTTATTTAACGAAGGAGATCTCGTCCTAGCATATGATATCACCCATGGTACTCTAGGTCATGGGAAATTCGAATCATTATGGCATGGACCCTACTTTGTCCAACACTGCCTCACTAAAGGTGCATACATCTTGGCCTCTCCAGAAGGTTATCCTTTCAAATAACCCATCAACAAGTTGTACTTAAATAAGTTTTACGCCTGAGCATAGTCATCCTACACTAGGATTTTTCTTTGTACACATTTATAGAGTTCTTAGTCTTCTTTTTTCACCTCCATGCCTCATGTATGATCTACCATCCGTGTTATTGACAAATTCATCCTCCATCATCCTACTGCATAGGTTACGCTGATGGTGATAGCCACTAGACACAAAACCTCGCTTCGGCCACTTGGGCCCTCTATACCCCATCACATGAGCTGCTCCACTCCAATGACGTATGTTTGGGCTCAACCAACAACAACCAAGCAAAATACACCACCATCATTGGTCTCCTCACTGAGGCCAGTCACCGCCACATTCATCACCTTAGCGTGTTGTTATATTATTAGCTTGTCGTCCTACAACTCAACAATATATACCATGTTCGCAATCCTTTCCTCTTTCGCAAATACCTGCAAGTTAGACTCTTATCTCAAAAAATTGATTCAATTACATTTACACATATTCCACGACAATTTAATCAAATCTCATATAACATGGATAACCTAGTATTATATTTTCATTTATCACATCAATACATCATTACATATACACAAGTCATCAAACATTGGTCATAGAATATAGAATAGACATCATAAACCATCACAAATATCAACACATGTAAACATCACAAAGATCCAAAAGATGTGTATCCATACATATATATCTCAGTCAAAGTATTATAAATGTTTACAAAATTAAAACATATACATCATCCGTAGGCAAGTGAGTCCCCTCACCCCTATAGGTACAAAATAGGTACCCCCTACCCCATACAAACTAGGTATCAACTACCCTATACAACATGGGCTTGCAAGCCTCTATAAATACAAAAAACAAAACTAGCACTCACGGTGCCCCTAGAGCTTCCCCATCGGGTCCTCTATCATTAGGAGGTGTCCCACCAGCTAGGGGTCCTCCAGGTCCAGGGGCAGTCGACTAGTAATTGTTTCCGCTAGAGCTTCCCGGTGGATCAAGGTCCGCCACTCTATCGGAACATCCACACACTGCTCCAAGAATATCTCATCCTGAATGTGGGACCACATACCCTCTAGTACACCCTGAAGAGCCTCCTAAAACCGGTGATGAAGATGCTCTATCCTCCTGTCGGCCTCTACTCGTGGTGCATGAGATGGCCTTGCACCTGGATCATCGAACCTGCGTCTTTGGCATGCCCTCAACTCATCAGTTGGTCCCACACCAACATCATCCCTCCGGCGCCACTCTCCTACCAACAACCCTGCCCACAATGGTCGCACTAGCCCTTGGCGAGTTGAATCTCCAACCATCTCCGACTCATGGCCTCTAGGCCCCACATATGCAAACACAAAAACCAAATATAACGTCATCATCCATATATATATAATCATATGCTACACTATTAAAATCACAAAACCTAAATGCACAAACATACCTCTATGGTCCAAGACCTCTCCAGGAGGGAGCTCCATGTCTAGGTCATGTCGGAAATCCATCCCATGGTATGGGTACCAGAGTATAACCTGTGGCATGTGATGCCACACACGTCAATTGCAGCTCCTACGGCCCTGCAGGCGACAGAAAAATCCTCGGGCGCAGCATGGGCACCCTCTCTAGAAACCATGCCACCAGGATAGATCCAAACACAAAATCACTAGAGTCGATGTTCCGACACCGGTGAATCTGCCCCATCATTCTGGCATGCAACATCAACCCCGAGGAAAATAATTCCCCATCCAGGACTCTCTCTACAATCCTCAGTTGACCACCAATGATCTGCTGAGTAGCCAAGGATCCATAGATTTGCACAACCATGGTCACAATGCATTGATGCAAGAGATCGTCTATTGCCTCAATATGAATAACCAAACCTAACATCAGGTTCGATCCCGAGTAGTAGCATCATGCCAAGTCTTTCAGTCTCATATCCCTTGGTAGCTGGGGGTCAGTAGGCAAGGCCATTCCCCGGAAGGGGAGCCCCGTCAAAAAATATACATCCTCAACAGCTGAGAGTGTCAGTTGTTGTCCCCTGACAATGAAGCACTGCAGATAAATTCTCTGCATAGATATCAAATACTCAAGAAGGTACTCCTATGATCATATCAGTGAGAAATCGAAGAACTTGAGCAGGCCACAGGCTACCAAGTGTATCTGAAAACCAGGCTCCTCTCTCACCACCTCCTGGAGGATCTTCCAGTCTCGCTCCCTCTAGTGGAGTGGCATGATGACTCTCTTATCACAAAATGATCACCTGCATTCCCATAGAAACAATTGGTCAACACTCATCATTCATCAAAAATATCAAAAAATGAAAACTTTCAAAACCCCTTAGCTTCTCCTTCAGTGCCCGACTTTCACCCCCACAGTTGCGCACATATGCGCAACTAATATTTGTAAATTTGCGCATTAATATGAAACTATCAGAGAAATAGTTGTGCATCAATGCATAATGGTCATGCCCACAGGTGCACACCTGTTCTCTACACCGCTATGCACTGATACATAGCTCTCTAAGAAAAATCTATGCATAGTGCACAGTTGTAATTCTAACAGGTGTGCATCTCATGCGCGCCTATTTTTCCCACCCACGCACCCCTATGCATGGTTGTGTCTAGTGCAACTGCACATCATGCATGGGATATGGAATTATACCCATGCATCTAAGCATGGTTATCCTTCCTTCTCCCGTGCATTAGTGGACCCACCCCTAAACTTACCCTAGTATAGCAAACCGTATGGCCCCTACCTAAAAACTAGAATATATATATTGTGCAGGAGGATGGGACCACCAACCTAACTCTCACAACTCCTAGATTGGTCGGCTCAAGCTCCCGTAATATTTGAAACACCTCCAAATACTCTCATCAATTCACTATAGCAGCAGGTACAAATGAGGTGGCATTGTGGGCCCACCAACCATATATAGTCCCTTTTTTCCAAACTTTGACATTCAGTTACAGGAGCCCAGAGTCTATGTTTCCTTATCTATCTTCAGCCATGGGATTAGGGTCGCATCGTCTACACAGTCAATTTTCCCAGGTCACCATCTGCCCTTGGCCCCAGGGGAGCATTTTTCTCACATCACGTCCAGGTACGCATGATCATGTTCAAAATTATCAAATAATTGTTATATGTTATTTATCATCAGATATTGTTCATGTCGGGTATTCGATTTTAATGTGTGTAGGTACTTGGTCATCACAACCAGCGAATCCCTTCAAGTATATGTTCGACACTGGCATGTAATCATTCCCTATGAATATCAATTGCATCTTCCAATCACACCCTCCGACATTCACCTTTAGGGTCCCTACATCCATATTTGTAGTACTGTCACCTCTGCTGCATTTTGGTATTTTAACCCAGTAGCACTCTCCCCCACATGAGTTTTCCCATTCATAGTTCCCCTTGGTACTTTGAAACTCATGCTACTTTCACCCCCTAGGGATGGGAGTCCTAATATTCTTACGCATTTCCGAGAATAAGCCACATACTCCTTCTCATCATTTCTCTAGATTTCCCAATGGACTCCTAGGTTATCTCATCTCGGTTATATTTAACTGCACCTCTGCAGTATCATTCACCCTCCATTTCATCCACAATCATTTTTTCCATCTGTAGATGGCACTCCATTCATTTACCTCATACAGAAACTCACCCATGGGGCCCCCACCCTCCACCATTTCTCCATGCAACTTGCACCCTCACAGTCCAAGCCATCTCACACTAGGGCACCCATTTCTGTATCTATACACTCATCCCAAATTATTCTTTATTTATTTAGCAATTGTAAAAAGCCTTTGTTTCTAGCATTTACTTAGCTTTTTGTCGTCACCCTTGACGACCTTCTTTTTATGGCAATGCAACCCATGTCACCCTTGGTTGGGGCATCCACTCCCCTTTACTCATTCTAACATCGTTCATAAACCCTGAGTATCCCTGAGTCCATGTACCCCTGATCTCTTAGTTTGTCCACTTTGTCACTCCTCTGGCACAATTTAACCCCATGTCTAGTCGTCCCCCTGACACTAGATACAACTTTACGGTTGTTGCCAATAATCCTTCCAACATACCCCCAACCAAGGGCAGTCTTGAGTCTCACCACATCGTGACTTCGTCCATGTTCCCTATCAATTCTTGATATTATCTCTGTGGATTTCATGAAGCCCTTTTCTTCTTGGATTCACGTCTCCCTTTCCATCGACATCAACACAGTTTCCAGAAGGGTGACAGTATCTTGACTCTCATTACCTTTACAATGAGAAGTCTCAGATGGAACAAAGAGAACCATCATTTCTCTCTAATTCCATTGACCCCCATAACATTCGAATTCAGAAAAATCTCATGTTACAGTGGGTCTTACTATGCGACTATTGCAGTTGTTTTATACCAGTCGAAGACCTCTGAATTTGTTAGGTCGTCAATGCCTACGAGTCATCGACACTTCATACAGGTATCCTTGCCTCTTTTCAGAGTATGTTCACCATCAGAATTGTCATATGTCATTATCAAACTACCCCAGAGGGTGTTGCAGTTATCTACATCAACATACAACTTCAGTTACTGTCTTACATTTTGAGTTACATGAAATGAGAATGGGTCATGCCCGCCTCGTTTGTATACAAATTTTTTTTTTCTCCCTAGAGAAAGATTTGGGTCCCACAATTTTCCCTCTCTCTCTGATGGATCACTCTTGCAGTTCCTCTCAACACTCTTCCTTACAATGAAAATCTTAGTAAAAGAAACATTGATGTATTTCGGATATACGTATGATCCTAACCTCACACATCAAGGGGCATCTATTATCACTGAAATTTCGTCCGCAACATTGCACGCAAATGGTTACAGAAATACATCAATGCCAAACAACTATTAGTCCACCTGTAGCACCAAAATGCATTTCCAAGAGGTAAAAAATATACAATTGGGCAAAAATTGACATGTGCAAACTCACTAAAGGAAGCGTACGCAGTGCGCGGTCCAAAGAATCCCATAGAGCGCACAATGTGCCATATGCACGACTGTGTACGAGAAAAGTCGTGCACTCCTACGAATAGTGCATTTATGGTTCTTGTCGGCCCCTCGATCACTTATGGACCATCTCCCAACTTGATTTGACCTTCATATCTGAGCTAAATCTGAATGGGGAGATTGTCAAGAACCAAAGGGTGCCCTAAAGGGCCCCTTGGTCACACTAAGAACCATTTGAATATTTCCTTGAAGAAATGATATAAATGGAGGCCATGGGTGCACTAAGAAATTAAGATTTTCATAGTATTTTTATGCTTCCTCAATCCTCCCTTGAGAATCCTCTTTTCTCCTTGGATAATTCTAGCAACATTCCAATAGGCCATTCCACTCACCTCTTGAGGGAATAGGCATTGATTTCTTCATCATTTGCTTTCTTTTCTACAATTGTAAGAAGAGCTCTCCATTAGGGAACTCAAGAGCCCTCTCAAGGAGGAAGAGGGGACTCATAAGTCCTCATTTCTCTATGGTTTTTTGACAACTAATATAGTTATCCATTTGTGGCATAATCTTGGTCATTGGTTTATTTTTTATGTTTCTAAAAGTTTCTTATGCATTCTAGTTTTATTTCCTTAGTTGTGTTTAGTTTGTTTACTTGTTTATTTCATGTGCTTGGCTTGTTTAACTTATGCACTAACCTTTGTCTTGTCTAGCAGGCCTAATTAGGCATGCAAGTGCCCTTGTTTTTCTCACCCAAGTGACGAAACAGACACAACACATGTCACTCAGTTTGACCTCACAACCTGAACCACCTCAAGAAATTAAATGTCCACCCTATCTAGAGAGGTTGCTTATAAAGAAGCATGAGGTGCCTTTAGGAAATGATTTAGAAGTTGAATTAAGAAACATATGTGTAAAGATTCCCTTGCTACAAGTTATTAATGACATTTCCATTTATTCTAAAATTGTAAGGGACCTTTGCATTAAAAATATTAGAAGAAAAAGGAAATAACCTTATGTCATATAGGTAGTTGGACAATTGTCAGAAATCATATTAGAAATGCCATCTAAATACAATGATTCATGTAACCCAGTGGTAACCATACAAATCAATAGCACTTCTTTACTGGATACGCTTGTTGATCTAGGAGTAGCAATAAATGTTATGCCCATGGATACCATACAAAATATGAAAATAAATCACTTGAGGCCAACACATACCCTATTGGAATTAGTAGATAAATCAGTCGTTAGACCAGTTGGAAGTCTAGATGATGTAATAGTTACCCTAGCTTTTTGGGAGTATACTGTAGAATTTTTATTGATTCATCCAAAATCTACTAAAACCAGGCATCCAATTGTACTTGGTTGACCGTGTTTGGCCACTGTTGATGCATTCATTGGCTGTTGGTCTAGAGAGATGAAAATTTCCAATGGGTCTCAAAGTGAAAAACTTATTCTCTTTCCTCCTTCCCAACCAGCTACTGAAGTTCCTCTATGATTAGAAAACCCATATGGGGAGGAGGAATGTGCTCAACCTTTGTTAACAATTGAACAACTAAGGGTATTTCAAGAACAAATTGAAGACCAAGTATTGAACCAATTTTTAGCTAAAACATAGTGCATCAAATATCCAAAATATTTTTAGGAATACACACACATTTTCATCTCTGACTTCCATGTAATTTGTCATTCTTCCACTGCCACATTGTTTACCATTTCAACAATAAATCAAGGTAGGAAGTCACATGTTCAATATATTGAGATCAACCCTAGAAAGTGTCTATACATCAACTCTAGCTTGGAATCTGAACAACAAAAACAATTGATTCAAATTATTCATGGACAGTCTGGTGCTTTTGCATGGGACTACTCTGACATGAAAGGGATTCACCTGAATACTTGTATGCACTATATTTACACCAATGATCAAATCAGACTTGTTAGGCAACCTCAAAAAAGGATGAATCTAGCCTTGAAGGATATAATCAAAGAAGAGCTCCAAAAGCTCCTACATGCCAATTTCATTTATCCCATCTTAGATAGTAAGTGGGTATCTCTGCTAGTCATTGTTCCTAAGAATAATGGAAAGTGGAGGATTTGTGTGGCCTTTAGAGCGCTGAATAAGTCTACCTTTAGAGACTATTTTCCCTTACTTTTCATAGATCTAGTGTTAGACACTTTGTCCTGAAAATTATACTTTTCCTTCTTGGATGGGTTCACTGGTTACAAACAGATCCAAATTGCACCAGAGAATTAGGAGAAGACCACATTTACTTTCCCTTGGTGTACTTACACTTATAGGGTCATTCCCTTTGGTTTATGTAATGCCCCTGCCACCTTTCAAAGGGTTTTCATGGCCATATTTTCTTACTTGACCCATGGTTGTGTGGAATTCTATCTGGATGACTTCAAAACATATGGGGATGATTTCCAGCAAGCCTTAGAAAACCTAGAGAAAGTATTGATCAAGTGTAGAGAAACCAAACTTTCCCTCAGCCATGAAAAATATAAAATTATGCTCATCGAGGGGATTGTTTTAGGCCATCATATTTCTAGCATCGAGATACAGGTGGATCCTACTAAGATTGAAATTATTTCTTGAATTAGAACCCTTAGTTCTCAAAAAGTGGTTAGAATCTTCTTAGGGCATGTTGGATATTATCGAAGATTCATCCAAAACTTCACAAGACTAGCTTCCCTAATGTTCAAATTGTTAGCCAAGGATGTTGAATTCCATTGGGATTATCAATGTCAATTTTCCTTAGAGATATAAAAAAAAAAACTTTCAACTGCACCAATCCTGAGAGGGCCAAATTGGTCCTTTCCTTTTCACATTTTCATTGATGCCTAAGATATAGCCCTCAGGGTTGTTTTGGGCCAAATATAAAATCAAGTCCTGTATGTTATCTATTTTGTCAATAAAAATCTTTCTCCTATCGAGCTAAACTACACTGTGACCGAAAAAGAATTCTTAGCAATAGTTTATGCCATCAATAAATTTAGACATTATATAACTAGATATGAAGTCTTTGTACACATTGATCACTCAACTATTAGGTTTCTAATGAATAAACCTGTTACAAATGCTTGAGTTACTAGGTGGATGCTACTACTACAAGAATTCAATATTACTATCATAGATAAGCCCGAGAGAGATAATCTTGTTGTTGATTTCCTATCTAGACTCATTCATATAGGTAATAATACACTATTTAATGATAATTTCCTATTGAAAACTTGTTTTCTATCTCTACTTACATTCCTTGGTTTCCAGTCATATGAAATTATCTAGTAACAAGGAAATTACCTCAAAATATGTCATGCCGGGAAAAAAATAATAATCATACAACTAAGTGATAATTACATGTTGCATGATGATTGTTTGTACCGCACTAGACCTAACTTGGTGATCAGAAGGTGTCTGCAGGAAGATTAGATGCATGGCATTCTAAATTCCTACCATGTAGGACCATGCAGTGGGCATTTTGCTGACAAAAGGACAACATACAAAATGCTACAATTAAGTTATTATTGGCCCACTATTTTTAAAGATGAAAAGAAATATGTGGCCAATTGTGATGACTGTCAAAGGATGGGAAATCAACTTCAGCTGATGAGATGCCACTTCAAACACATGTATTAATCGAACCTTTTGAAAATTGGGCATTAGATTTATTAGGACCAATTTCCCCTATGTCCAAAAAGAAAAGGTGCATATTGGTTTGTACAGATTATGTGACAAAATGGGTAGAAGCCAAATCTTTGTATTCTGCTAATGAAAAATCTGTTGTTGATTTTCTATTTCAAGATATTTTTACCCATTTGGTGTTCCTAGAGAGATAGTAACAGATCAAGGCACTCAATTCACTTCTAAGTTGATCAAATCCATCATAGAACAATATCAAATCAAGCACCAAAAATCTACACCATACCGCCCCCAGGAAAATGGGTAAGTGGAATCTACCAATAAGGTGATAGAAGCCATTCTCAAAAACACAATTCAGTTGCACCATAAATACTAGGCTGATCTGTTTCCTTAATCCTTGTGGGCCTATTGAATAGCCTGGAGAAACACAACAAGCCATACATGTAATACCCATGTTTCCCCCG
>JASDQU010438929.1:26227-37303 GCA_032191745.1 Picea mariana | reverse complement strand
AGCAACATGTGGTCCCCACTTGTTTCCTATCAAAAGTCACCCATTGAAATAGATCCATTGGATGAGAGGTCATGTGGCGAGAGATACTATAGTCTAGAGACATGGTACTCTGGAGGAACTTGGCCAAGAGTCTTCAGAGTGTCAAAACCTATGAAGTCACAAACAACAAAATGAATCTCGGTCCTTGGTAGGATGACAACACGTGGTGCCAGATTACAGATTCTAGAGACTTGGATCTTTAGGTAATTTGCGACCTGAGGAGTTGGTAAGCTCTAAAGCCCAAAGTCACAAAGTAATGGGAATCATGGATCTATGGATCTACATGGACAGATCTCAACCGTGATATTTGAAAGGAGTTAGAAGGTTTTATGTCGAGGGGGTTGACGTGGTTCAATGACGTCATCTAGGGTGATGTGGACCTGAAACTAAGGTTCCACATGTCACCCAGATATGGATGATTCATAGACCTCTTATTCCTATTAGAGTATGACACATGTCACCCCCTAACGAGGACATGTGTCCCCTTGGCCCTCACCGCATGTCAGCTTCTAGTTCATGCCCGTCTAGTGAACGTGGTAGGTGACACGATCGGGACTATAGGAGTTTGGGAGTTCGAAAGATTCAGGGTGTAGTATAGTAAAGGGACGCTCAATGCCAATCGTCGAACATCGAACGCTCAATGACGATCATCGATCTCCAAACATCGAACATTCAACGATGATCGTTGATTGTCGAATGACTAAAATGTGTAACGCCAATCGCCGAAAAAGAGACGTTCAATGTAAAATGTCGAACGTCATTCATCGAATGGTTAAGGCCACGTGGCAATATTTCCAGACTTTGGGGAGTAAGAAAAAGGGGCGTTCAACGCTGAGCACTAAATACCCCAACTAATAACGCCCAGATAACTTCGAGAGGTGATAACTTGCAGACCAAATATTATATTTTAGTGTGGTGGCAACCACTTGAAATCTCATGGCAAGAAGTCACCTATAAAGAGCCTGGAATTAGGATTTGAGATAGTTAGGAAAAACAAAAATTTGATGATCTATCCCTAGAAAGGGTATTTAAGGGTTGGGGGTGTTACAAATTGGTATCATAGCATGGCAAAAATGCTTGGCCTTCTTGGGCTCATGCACGAGTCGCATAAAAATATTATTAGAGAACTTTATGGGGTAACACCCTACCTTACCCACTTCTATAAGAAACTTGTTTGACCCTCTACTGAAGAGAGGAACGAAACCTTCTATTGTTGATAGATGCTTTGGAAATCTGCACTGTATGTTGCTAATGGTTCCAAATAAAGAAGCTAACTTCACTTTGCAATAATATGTGTCGTTCATGAATTGGTAGATTAGTAACTAGCAGAAAATGTTTTGATAACACTCAAGCAGTCAGTGAACAATGGGAAAACTACAATGAAAGGAATGGCGACACACCATGAATTGGGGGAGAGCTCCCACAATAGAGAGGAAGAATCTAATGAAAGGAGGGCGATAGAAACCCCTCCAAATTTGGCTGAAACTGTAAGAAGCCTCATGGCAGGATTACAAATTTATAAGGTTGAAAATGAAAGGTTGATCAAGGAGTAGGAAAATCATACTGAAATTAATGCATTCCTACTACAAAGTATATCAGATATATAAAGACAACTACAACATGGTCCATCTTCCAGTCTTGTGGATAGGAATCATACTAAGAAAACTCCAAGTCCACCTGAGATACAGAAGCATGGTCCTGAAAGTGGCCACACCAAGAGGAACACGTTAAAGCAGGCCCAACATGGAGCCAAGAGACACTCAATGAAAGATTCCTCTAGTGAGGACACTGACAACTCCAAGGAATCTTCTAGTGGAAAAACTAGTTCCCACTCTCAGACAAGAAGAAAGAAGAGGAAACATTCCAAGATTCATGACCCTGAATAATTCAAGAAATCAAAACCACCCACATTTGATGGAGATATTAAGAAGGGGGGTAATCCAGGAGGCTCCCCAGGTCCAGAAAATGCTCAAAAATGAAATTTCTTGGAATTGAATGAAACCAATTTCATTGTGATCATCTCGTCATGTTGATTCTGGCCATATATTTACTTTCTCAAAAAGATGTTACATGCGAGATTTATCGCACTCTGGCCGTTTTCCTAAACAGGTAAAAAGTCAACAGGCAAAAATTCAATGTTGATGTCAGTATGACATCATCCTGTTGACATAGAATTTAGACATGTGGCAGCACAACAACAATTGACTGGGCACCAGGTAGATCCACTTAGAAGTTGACAAGTGGCATTTAGGTAAGAAAATGAAGAGGTTCCACGTGGCCTGGACATGGCTTGCCACGTGGCACCCTATCACTGGATGACAATTTAAAATGTTGTTGGGGTTCATGGGATTCGAGCCCATGACCTATGGTCAAACACAAGTCTTCGGAGAGGACCAATGGTCAATGCGCCAACGTGAATCTTAGGGGTTAAAACCCACTGTAATATAGTTATTGGCATATGTATTGATGTATGGGTGGAAGGGGGTTGGGGCTAAGCCCCATCCCACTTCTTTATTACCATATATGACCACAAGACTTAAAATGAGTGCACTCCTCCACCGTTCAACAAAAGGCCCACTATTCTAGCACCTATCTTCTTACATATCAGGGTTGTGACCACACCCAAGCGCACGTTTCGGGGGCTAACTCTATGCTGGGCGCGATTTGAGGGAGTGATCCCATGCATGTGCGCCACATGACCTATGTTTGAGGGCTAGGTGCCAACACGTAGCCCAAAGGGTTGGTGCTTGGCCACCTTTTTACCATATGACCTATGTTTGTGCACGTGCCCAACTCTTTTGGGCTTATTTAGATTTTTGATGCACAGTTGGGTTTATTTCCCTATAGTTTGGCCCAGATTGGGCATTTTTGAGGATATTTTGGACATTTGAAGGGGGATTTGATCTGAAAAAGAGACTAGATTATTGTGGGAAGGTGGGCTTCCTCATCTGAGCCTAAAAACTATATAAACTAGGCTTATTGAGCTTGAGAGGGTACTTTTTGTATGCATGGAATGTGAAGAAGAGTTGGAGTTTTGAGCCCATTTCTCATGTTTTGAGGGGCATTTTATCATGTTTTGAGAGGATTTTGTTGAGGCATGTATGTATCTGAACAAGGAGGTCTTGTACAGAAAATCAAAAGCCTTTTGTAACGGAAAAGATCCATTGTAAAGATAACTTGAGCATTTGAAGAGCAATAAAGAGGTCCTCCACTTGGAAGCGGGCCCGAAGATGTAGCCAAAGATTAGTGAACTCTGTTAACAAGTTCTTGTGTCTACTTCTCTTTCTTGTTTTGTTGTTATCTTATCTTATTTGCAGCAGGTTTTATGATGACTGAACCCTTTAATCATTTATGAGCATCAAGTAAATTTCATAATTGTTATTCTGCAACAATTCGTAGAATTTATGTATTTCGCGTTCTTATCGATCCAATGCATAAAGTATATAAAATTAACTTGCAGTTTTGTAAGTAAAACCTCTCACTTTTGGATCAAGTTTATTGGTATCATATCCTTTGTTTTTGAAGGTTTGACAAGAATTGCAAGCATTGGATGCTCACCAGAGCCAAACTCAAGTGAGGAGAAGGCCAACTAAAGGATTTTAATCCAAAGATTCAAAGGAGACCTCATAAGCAAGAGATGTCTTCATCGAGGAATCTAGGTCCTTATGTGTCTGAGGATGATTTCTTCAAGGATTTTCAATTGATGAAATCCATGGTAGAGGAACTTTACCATGAAAGAGGACAACGAAGAATTCCAAAGGTTGAAGAAGGTGAATCTTCTGAAAGAGCAGAAGAAGGATTTGGAGGTGGTGGACCTTCATAACCTTCTTCCCCTTCATCATCATCATATACAAGTGAAGAAAGTGTACATTCCTCCAAGGATAAGCAACCAAAAAAAAAAATCATAATTCTTTTGGTATGCCTTTATTAAATCTTGATGAAAAGTTTAATTCACCCACTTATGATGGTGAATTAGATGAAAAAAATCTAGATAATTGCGTTAGACTACTTGAAGTCTATTGCAGGATACAAAGGATTGTTGATGATGAAACTAAGATCCAGCTTGCAAGTCTCAAATTAGGAGGCACAGATATCATATGGCGGGAAATAAAAACTAAATATGATCTCAAGAGAAATGGTAAAACAATCTCTTCCTGGAATGATTTTATCACTGCATTGAAGAAACAGTTTTATCCATTAGCATACATGCAACAAGAAATGATGAATTGGAAAAGTTTAAGGCAATCTAAGAATCAAAGTGTACTAGATTATACTCAAACATTTCGTAAGAAAGCACTAAATTTTGGTATTCCTTTATATACACAAGAGATACTCCTAACATATATTCGTGGTTTACATTCTTATCTCAAGCACACTATTCTTATGTTAAATCCTTCTAACTTTGATGAAGTATGTGTACAAGCCATTCACATTGAATCAAGTAAAGGGAATTTTGGTGATAGTGTTTCTATAGATACTTGGCAAGGAAAGGATTCAGGGAAAAGAAAAGAGAAAGAGAAGAAGACTGCCACAACAAGAAAGGAGAAGCCTACTTGCAAGCATTGCAAGAAGGTAGGCCATGATGAAGATCATTGTTGGATATTACATCCTGAGTTGAAGCCAAAGAATTATGCCAATCAAGGGAGAAAGAATACCACAGCTGCAACAGTTCAAGTGGATCTAAGATCAGACTCCGGTGATGAGACACAAATTGTAGCTATGGGAATCCGAGGTATAATTTTTGTTGCAAGTATGAGCTCTTCTAATTCAGATGTTGTAAACGATGAGTGTAAAAGGAGTGAAATTTTCCACATAAGGGTCAAAACAAATAATGTTAAAATTGATACTCTTTTATACAGTGGATCACAAGCCAATTTAAGCAGTGAAGAGGTTGTAAATAATTTGGGACTTGAAACTAAGCCACATCCTAGACCATATCCATTGGGATGGATATGTGGTGATAATAATTTGCAAGTAACCAAGAAATGTAAAATTAAGTGTGCAATCACTTCTAATTATGTTGATGAAGTAGAGGCTGATATAGTGCCACTAAACATATGTGGAATTTTCCTGGGAAGCCCATACATTTATGATAGAAAAGCCATATTCTACAGGGAGGAAAATAAATATTGCTTCAAGAAATATGGGAAAGAGTACGTTGTTCATGCTCATCACATAAAAAATGACATATCTTTTGAAACTACGGGGCAATTAAAAAGAATGGTAAATGCAAGAAAAAGTTTAACACTTATGTCTGTAAAAAATTAGGAAGTTAGTGATCCTGAGCATGAGATGGTTCAGTATGTTTCTAACAATCATGAAGTGTCACAAGAAGTACAACATGAGGTTCAGCTGCATACTTTGATTATTGTTCCTATTCAGAAGAGGAAGCATGTTTTTTCATTCTCATTCACATATTCAATATTGTTGTTTATTTTTATACTACTCAGTGGTGTATGGTTGCTAAATGCGACAAAGAATGTAGATGATTGTGCAATAGATGGGATGATTAATTTGATAAACAATGCTATCTCAGTTTTTATGTTTGTTGTGATTAGTCAGGTGATCATTGTCCCAACAGAAAGGATGGATGATACAGGACAAGTGGGGAGGCACTACCGTCACTTCTTACCTGAGTAAAACCAGAATTTTGGTGGTCTAAAAGCTTTCAAGTGGGGAGGAATGATCCAGGAGGCTCCCCAGGTCCAAAAAATGCTCAAAAATTAAAGTTCTCGGAATTGAATGAAACCAATTCCATTGTGATCATCTCTTTGCGTTGATTTTAGACATATATTTACTTTCTCAAATGGATGTTGCATGCGAGAGTTATCGCACTTTGACCATTTTCCCAAACGGGTAAAAATTCAACAAGTCAACAAGAAAAAAGTCAATGCTGATGTCAACATGAAATCATCCTGCTAACATAGCAATTAGACATGTGGCAACATAGAAGCAGTTGACTAGGCACAGGGAAGATCCACTCAGAAGTTGACAAGATGCATTTAGGCAAGCAAATGAAGAGGTGCCACGTGGCCCAGACATGGGATGCCATGTGGCACCCTATCACTGGATGAAAGTTTAAAATGTTGTTGGGGTTCATGGGATTCGAACCCATGACCTATGGTCGAATGCAATTCTTGGGAGAGGACCAATGGCCGACATGCCAACATGAATCTTGGGGTTTAAAACCCACTTTAATATAGTTATTGGCATATGTATTGATGTATGGGTGGAAGGGGGTTGGGGCTAAGCCCCAAACTGTGACTTTATTACCATATATGACCAAAAGCCTTAAAACGAGTGAGCTCCTCCACCGTTCAACAAAAGGGCCACGATTCCAACACCTGTCTACTTACATATCAAGGTTGTCACCATACCCAAGCACATGTTTCGGGGGCTAACTGTATGTTGGGCGTGATCTGAGGGCGTGGTCCCATGCTTGTGCACCACATGACCTATGTTTGAGGGATAGGGGCCAACGCGTAGCCCAAAGGGCTAGCGCTTGGCCACATTTTTACCATATTACCTATATTTGCGGGTGCGCCTAGCCCTTTTGGGATTATTTTGATTTTTTATCCATAGGTGGGTTTATTTCCCTAAAGTTTAGCCAAGATTGGGCATTTTTTAGGATATTTTGGCCATTTGAAGGGGGATTTGATCCCAAAAAGAGTCCAGATTATTGTGGGAAGTTGGGATTCCTCATCTGAGCCTAAAAACTATATAAACCATGCTTATTGAGCTTGAGAGGGTACTTTTTATATGCAAGGAATGTGAAGAAGAGTTGGAGTTTTGAGCCCATTTTTCATGTTTTGAGGGGCATTTTGTGATGTTTTGAGAGGAGTTTGTTGAGGAATGTATGTATCTGAACAAGGAGGTATTATACAACAGATCAAAATCCTTTTGTAACAACAAAGAGACATTGTAAAGAGAACTTGAGCATTTGAAGAGCAATAAAGAGGTCCTCCACTTGGAAGCGGGCCCAGAGACGTAGCCAAATATTGGTGAACTCCGTTAACAAGCTCTTTTGTCTACTTTTGTTTCTTGTTTTGTTGTTATATTATCTTATTTGCAATAAGGTTTATGATGAATGAACTCTTTAATCATTTATGAGCATCAAGTAAATGTCATAATTGTTATTCTGCAACAATTCATAGAATTTATGTATTTTGCATTATTATCAATCTGATGCAGAAAGTATATAAAATTAACTTGCAGTTTTGTTAGTTTCTCATTTTTGGATCAGGGGAAGAAGCAAAATTTTGGCTACTCATCCTGACGAAGTACTTCATAGTTCATGACTACTCTGAAAACTTAAAGGCTCAGATAGCCATTTTCAACCTGAATGGGAAAGCTTCCATTTAATGGGAGGAACTTCGGAATGTGAAAGGAATCCATGATAAGGACTTGTAATGGAAATAATTTGAGAAATACTTCAAGAAAAAGTACCTATCAAAAAATTACTTTGATGGGAAGACCAAGGATTTTTATGAACTCAAGCTAGGACAACTCACCATAGATGAGTATATAAAAAAAAAATCTCGAGTTGATGAGGTAGTTTCCCTACATAAAGGATGAAAAAGCAAACATACAATGATTTATTAGTGGATTACCTAAGTCCTACTGAGACAGAATTGGGTTTGATGAGCTAAAGACCTTAGAAGAAAATATTCGAAAAGCAAGGTATTGCTATGAGAAATTCAAAAATAAGACAAAACCCCATGAAGAATGGAAGAGGAAAAACAATTCGGGATTCAAGAAGAAGGGGTTTAAACCCTCGATATTTAAGAACCATGGAAAGAGATCTAGGATGAGCCTTCCTACCAGAAGTTTGTATCAACAAAACTTTCCATCCCAAAGTGGAAATAAACTATTTGGAGAAGTTCCAAGTAAGACCCAATAACACGAAGAGAGAACTCTTGAAATGTTGGGATTGTGGAGAGGAACATCTGCTGAGGGATTGTCCGCATAGGAAACAAAGAAATAAGGGGGTCTACAACGTCCAAGAGGCTACCATAGTCAATTATTTGGCTAGGAGCATGCCACAAATTTATGCAGCCTTGGATAATAAACAAGTTGACCACCAAGCTTTAGTGGTGGATATGGAAGAACCGATTTCCAATCATCTTGTTTCCATTTTAATTGAACCTTGTTCTAATTTGAGTTATGCTACCCCTCAAACTGTTGAGAAATATAAATTGAAACAATTAAAACATGTTAAATTGTGGTTGGTACAACTAGCCACTGGAACCAAAAGAAAAGTAACATAGGTCATACCAGCATTCCAATTTTTTATAAGTGGGTTGCCCACCCAAGCGAACCTAAACACACTTCCTTTAGGATCTTATGACTTGTTGATTGGCATGGACTGGTTGGTTTCCCACAAAACCAAGTTGGATTGTTATATTAAAACTTTGGAGTGTGACAATGAAGAAGGAAGAAGGGTAACCCTACAAGGGATTCAAAATTCTGTCTCAGTGAGACAACTATCAGCCCTCCAAGTGAAGAAGTATTTCAAAAAGGGATGTCCCTTGTATGCAATACAATTACTAAACTCTGTTGAGAATGAAAAACCCAGCCTAGAGAACCATCCCATATTAAGATAATATAAATATGTATTCCTAGAAGAGGTGCCAAGCCTACCTCCAAGAAGGGATATTGACTTTTCAATAGAACTTGTACTGGGAGTGGTGCCAATGTTTAGAACACCCTATAGAATAAGTACACCAAAGCTAGTTGATGTTGAAGGAGAAGTGGGACAAAGGCTACATTCAGCCTAGTTTGTCTCCATGGGGAGAGCCAACGTTGTTTGTGAAAAAGAAGGATGGCACTCTCAGATTATGCATAGCTTATAGACAACTCAATAACATGACCATAAAGAATAAGTATCCCTTGCCAAGGATCAATGACTTGTTTGACCAATTAAGGGGTGCTACAATCTTCTCCAAGATTGACTTGAGGTCTAGATACCATCAGGTCTGAATTAAATATGAATAAATCCACAAGACATCCTTTAGGACAAGATATGGTCACTATGAATTTGTGGTGGTGCCATTTAGGCTTACCAATGCACCAACCACTTTTATGTGCTTAATGAATAATGTTTTTATAAATTTCTTGGATAGGTTTGTGTTAGTTTTCATTGATGATATCCTAATATATTCCAAGAATAGGGAAGAACATGAAGAACATCTCAATCTAGTACTCCAAGTACTAACAGAACATCAACTCTATGTTAAGATTAGTAAGTGTGACCTTTTCCAAAAAAAATTCCATTACTTAGGCCATCTTGTTTCTGAGGAAGGAGTGGAAGTTGATCTTGACAATATTAAATCCATCATGGATTGGACTACCCCAAAGGATGTATCTAATATCATATCCTTTATGGGCCTAGCAGGATATTATAGGAGGTTCATAAAGGGATTCTCCAAAATTGGTTGCCCAATCACCTCCCTGCAAAAGACGGGGTTAAATTCATTGGGACATCAGAATGTGAAGAAATATTTCAAGAGCTAAAATACCTTCTAACTGATGCACATGTACTGAATATTGCAGACCCAAACGGGCACGTCCTTGTGTGTACAGATGCCTGCAAGGAAGGGCTCGGAGGAGTCTTTATGCAAAAAGGACATGTGATTTGCTATGAATCCAAAGAATTGAATGAGCATGAAGTCAATTATGTGACACATGATATGGAATTGGTTGCCATAGTGCATGCTTTAAAAATGTGGAGGCATTACCTCTTAGGTAGAAGATTTGTAATTATGATAAACCATAGTGGGTTGAGGTATTTGTTTAACCAACCAAAACTCAATGTGAGACAAGCTAGGTGGATGGCTCTCCTTAGTGAGTTTGATTTTGAAATCAAACATATCAAAGGAAAGGAGAATAGGGTGGTTGATGCCCATAGTAGAATTATGAAAGTGGTTCACTTGGAAACTGTAAGTGCCAGTGAATCAATAATCAAAGAGAGAGTCAAAAGTGCACAAGGAACATATGCATTTTTCAAGATCGTGACATCATACCTAAAGAAAGATCCCACATGGCTGAAGTACGAGGCTATGAGATGCTCAATGACGGCCCGTTGACTTATAAGGGAAACTTTTATATTCCAAATTGTGATGACTTGAAGAGGTTCATAATGGATGAAATACACAAAATACCATATACTGGTCATTCTAGTTATCAGAAAATGATCACGACCACTAGGAAACTATTTTATTGGCCCGGATTGAAAAATGGCATAGTTGATTACTTAGCTAAGTGTCTAAAATGTCAGCAAGTCAAGGCAGAGCATTGGCACCCAGTAGGGTTGTTGCAGCCCCTACCAATTCCCGAATGGAAATGGGAAACCATCTCCATGGATTTCATCATGGGATTACCAAGATCAACCAAACAGAACGACACCATCATGGTAGTTGTGGAAAAACTAAGCAAGGTTTTTCATTTCGTACCCGTCAAGTCAACTTGCAAGGAAATATATATTTCTAACATTTTCTGAAAGATATATTTAGGCTGCATGGCATGCCTAAAGAAATTATATCTGACAGAGATACAAAATTTACTTCAAACTTTTGGAAATGTCTGTTTGTTGGTTTTGAAACAAAATTTTTATTTAGTACAACCTATCACCCTCAAACTGATAGGTATACAGAGAGGGTAAACCAAGTATTAGAAGACATGTTGAGGATGCATGTAATGCATCAACCCAAGAAGTGGGAGGACCACCTACCACTTGTAGAGTTTTCCTACAAAAATTACTATTAAGAGTCATTAAAAATGAACCCTTTTGAAGCCCTCTGTGGAAGACAATGAAACATTCCAATCAGTTGGAACAACCCAGTAGACAGAGTTACAAGCGGGCCAGATATGCTAAAGGAAATGTAACAACAAGTAATTCATATCAAACAAAATATGAAGATATCCCAGGATAGACAAAAGAGACATGAAGACATAAAAAGGACTCCTAGAGAATTCAAAGTAGGGGATCATGTGTATCTCCAAGTTAGACCCAGGAAAATCTCTTTGAGTATGGGAGCT
>JASDQU010438929.1:0-17927 GCA_032191745.1 Picea mariana | reverse complement strand
ATATATATATATATATATATATATATATATATATATATATTCTTAACTTATTATAAAGCAATAGTCTAAACATTCTACCTTTTGGAGGTTTTCTAGCCACTGTTTCCGTTTGATTTTGCCCAAAATCTGGTGATGAATGGTTGGAACTGCATATTTGAGTGGCTAAGTTTGTATAATCTGAGTGCCCCGGGATTTTTTCATCATGCTAAATCCGTTTATGCATTCAAAAATGAAATTTAAACAACATAAAATAACGATTTTGTCCAAATTTGCATCGTTGGATTCCAGCCAAAAAACTCAAAAGGTGAAACATTTAGCCAACTCCCGAAAAAATGTTATGGGCTAGACATTGGAACGGGAACCTTTTACCAGTGTTTTCGTAACCCACCTGAGGCTTTCGCTCCTCGTTAATTAACATGATACTACACACCCTGGTGGTTTTATCCTGTACTTCAAAATATAATAATTACAAGCTCTTTGGAAGTTGTATTTATCAAATCTGCATTATAATTTAATTTTCAGTTTTATGTTGTTATTACTTTTTTCTTCTTTTTTTTTTCAGAAACCAATATTCTTTAAGAAGTGAATAGGTTTATATTTTGTCAGAAATAAATATTTTATTTTGGTAAAGATAAAGACTTGTGTTAGAAATTTAATTTAAAAAAATATATAATTAGCTATTTTTTATAAAATTAACTATTTAAAGGCATTGTTATATACATTTGCATAAAATTAGTATTTTCAATTGTTTAAAACACATTTTTGAATGTATAAATGAATTTAACATATTGAAAAATCCTGAAGCACTATGATTATACAGAAATAATCATTCAAAACTGTAAATCTAACAATTTCTTTTAAAATTTAGTATTAATGTTTCAGAAAAATATACATTTTTTATTAATTAATATAAAATTTAAATATGATGTAATTAATAATAAAACTTGGCAATTCATGTAATGAAAATCCCTGTACAACTCCAAAAATGGTAAACTAAGAACAATATGCACAATTTTAAAAAAACTTTCGAATGTTTTGGACATTAACCAAAGACAGAGGAACAATATTCTGAACTATTCTGAGTTAGCTTCACTATCTTAGCATGTGGTTGATATTATTTATAGATTGTAAATAAATTATATTATATTTATAAAATATATTTTATTATCCTAATAAAATGTTTAAATTGATTTTTATTTTAATTATTATATTTTATTGGTAGTGAAAGTGATAAAATTTTATTTTTAATATAAAATAATAATTAAATAAATGATGGTTGATGCATAAAAAACTAATTAATATAAATAGAGTAAAATGTAACTAATTAATATAAAAATTATTCCTATTAAATATAGCAAGTGCTAACATATCTTGAAATTTCACTTTATTTTCATATGGGTCACATATGTCGATAACATCAAAAGCTTCATCAAAATCTTCCTAGTATTAAAGACAAATCTTGGAATTCCACTCTATTTTCATATGGAACATAAATATTGATAACATGAAAAGCTTACCTATCATCAAAAAGATGAATTTTTCTCCAATACATAAGTCAAGTATTACAATATTTATTAATCAAATAGAACTCTTCCTCAAACTAATTACCAAATATTCCAAACTTTCCTACAAAGTTTACACATAAGAAATCTAGTCCTTCAAGGATTTGTATAGCTCTTTTGAGATATTATCTCCTCATCCTCATAGGTTTTTGTAACACAATAATATTAAGGTTTTGAAATTCCAATTTTTTCTCACAAATTTTTATAAGGTTTTCTCAAACCCTTCAAAATTTAAATGACATAAGAATCAAGGGAAAATATTATGAAGGAATTCGCCTTCTTTAAGGACTCCTTCTAGAGTCTTATGTTTCCCTTTATATATTTCCTTATTAGATTTATTTTGAGATATATAGCTGCAACATTTCCTTCCTCTACCAGACACTACACTATATTTTAACTTATCCAAATTTAAGACATTACACCATCTTTTAACCCATCTAAACTTAAGCCCTCTTCAACACCTTTTCTAGATCCCAACAAATATTTAGGTTGTTTACAAGCCTTTGAGATCCCTTTAGGTAAGGATGGAGGTGGGTGTAAACGACCCCTCATATTTTCTTTATTTGATTCAAATATCTCTAAGTCCTTCCCAACCTCTACTAACCCTTTAGTTTACTCCAAACCATGGCTATCATTGCATATCCCTGCCACCTTTGTTTTTCTCACCAAAGTAGAAAACCCCTTATACACTACCAAATATGACCAATGAGAATCATCTACACATTGAGATTACTTTACATAATTCATGAAGTTTAAATGGATATTTAAACACTTAATTTTTTGAGAGGAAGTTTATCCAATAGAACCTCCAACCTATCTCCGTTCACATTTAACTCAGTGTCCTTCCACTAGCTAGGTTGAATAGAAATAATATCTCTCCCTTTGACCCTCAAAAATGGATTTAATATGTTAGTATCTAAATCTTTTCCCATCTTTGAATCTGTTTCCAATGATGAATCCTCCCCACTAGCTACCTCTCTAAAATATGTTTCTCCTTATTTCAATAGACCATATGTCAATTCCTTCATAGGGCCTTGAGTTACCAAGTTGTTTCACCTCCATACCTTCTCAGTGAATTCAAGAGAACAATCACTAAATAGATGACCATAAGAAAGACAAAAATAACACTAAAAAGGGACACCAAAATGATCAACAAATTGGTGGTAATGTTTATTTTGTACCTTTATGTTTATTTCTTCTTCTACACCATCCTTGAAATCTACCTCAAAAATGACAAAGACTAGCATGCATGTGTTAGAGCATCGGTAACTATCATATGATTCCCAAGAAAGTGCCTACATTATTGTTGATACCTTTACATTCTTTTGCACGAGCCTCTGTTTCTAAAGGTGGGAGATATTGTGAAGGAACCATAAGGTCCACCCTTGATAATGGATTGAATATTATTAACTAGAGATCATATGGAAGTAGAGTTGGGTATACTAAGAGTCGCATGGGGAACTGAATTTGATAACCTCACGAATTTCCCAGAAGATAAAATTCAACATTAGCTAGTCAGATTCATGAATGAGAATGAAGACAAAGAAACTATTGCACAATAGTATCGTTCCATGTTGAAAGGTATTGAAGACAAGTTGTTCAGAGTTAGGATTAAATGGGACATAGTCGTAGCATCATTATGCTATTATATTCAAGAATGGATAAAGGGTGTGTTAGAAGCAATAGCTAACCCATCATGATATTAAATATTAAAGAAATGGTTATGACAGTTCTTGTGTAGTATACCTAGGGAGGTACCCAATGGGAATGTGGTTATGCATGTTCAATGTAAGGTGGACTAGGTCCACTATATTATTAAATAAGATCCATTATGGGATTTAGATATAATAATTGTGAGAAGGCTCTCTAGAAGGTTCCTAGGAGATAGAGAGAGCATAGGGCTCATGACATACAATGGGTCGTAGTGTCTCAATCATGGATGCCTTTGTAGAGGGTTTGTGGTACCTTCGTCTGCAATGAACTTTTTCCAAGCCCATATGTTTCCTTTTATCCTTATTTCCTTGTATTTTCTTTCAATATAGCATGAGGAGAGATTGAAGTTCACTTCCCTAGCGTGGTGATCAAATGATGGCAATGTCACCCACAAACACCTAGTGGAAATGAGAAGGCTTGCTCGTGATGATACCCCCTTTCTCTCATCCATGCAACTAAGAGCCATTACCCTGGTTTGGTGACCATATGATGGCAATGTCATACCATCATATATTCATGGACGTGATAGGTCGTCTCATGATGAGACCACCTATCCTTCAACTAACCTTTTAAGCATTCTTTATTATATTTTGGGTCCCCTTTACTCAAAGATAAGTGCTTCATTTCTTTCTTGGGTGATCCATGGGTCAAGCATCTAGAAGTTTTATACAAGGATTTTATCTTTTACCCAACATCAACCCCTTTGGGCCTTTAGCCCCTTCTTCCCATAGAATGAGGAACAACCCCTTCTTGGGTCAATACACCCTAAAATCCCAAGAGATAAGGACATGGAGGGGAACAATGATGGAAAGTGGTAAGTATGGTCAAGAACGGTATGATGGCTCATTAAGGGAGTTCCCAGTACCAACCCATCCCCAAGGAAAACCACTTACTAGGGCATAATGTCAACCACCAAGGTGAAGCAGGGAAAACGACATAATTTCCAAGCACATATCATGAAATCTAGAGAAATCGAAGATACAACATAATCAAATGGCTTAAATATTGAAATGATGCTCACCATAATACTGAATTATACATCATGGAGCAAGGCCCGCTACCTTCCAGAAGCCAACTGGTGTGGTGGATGCCATCTACAAAACTGTGACCATCTGTGGTGGTGAGTGGGTTTTCCATCCGTGCAAAAGGGTGTTGTTGGTCATGTAGTCTCTTGACACTCCATATCTGCAACCTGAGGGCCTCGAGACATAATCTCCTTATTTATCCACAAAATGGGGATAACAGGGTCCTAGCGAGTCCTCCCTCTCCTTAGATTCTTGAAATATATATTGTAAAAATGCCTCTAAAATAGGACTCCTAAAGTGCTAGCATTTTAGAGATTTAGAGGCCTAGTTTAGATGAGATTTCCTTGACAAATGAAGGGTGGGATAGGCTAGAGAAAGGAAGAAGCACCTTATGTTCCTTTCCTAAGGTCTAAATCAAGCAATTTCATAATCTTCAATATGAAACAAGTAAAGTTAACCACAAACATTCAATGCATAGAAGAAGTAGCAGAATTTACATACTTTCACCAACAATAATCAAGAATAAACCTTAGTTTAGCACTTTACCACCACAAAATATCCAAGTAAAACCATTAACATGCTCCTCCAATCCTAGCGCATGAAGTAGAGAGACCATAAACTCCAAAAATGGTGCAAATTTCAATCATAGAGCTAAAGATAGTGAAAATTTCAGATGACTTGTCCTCTTAATGAGGAGAGAATGTGTTTTCCAAAAAATGAATTGAGGCTATCCATATTTATATGGGAAGTCCTAGCCTCTTTAGTCCAAAATTTGTGTTTGTTCAAGTAATGAGCCTTGTTGTTGCCTAAGTTATCGGTGTGTTAAGTCAGGGGGGGACTTTGAGATCTAGGTTATCTCCCCATTGGACCTACGACACACCTAGTCGACAAGTCTATAAGAACCCAAGATTAGCAAGTAATATAGGCCACATAAACACTTTTTCACACAAAGAGTGGGGACCCCAACTTTAATTCCCACTTCACTTTTATCCCAAACTAATATATTGTTCTTCCACAAATAATAAAACACTCAAGAGAAAATAAGTGTGACATATTCAAAACATCACATTTAATTTTTCTGCACTAGTCTTTACTTTCATCTATCTGACTGGATTATTTTACCTCAAAGCATTTACTACTCAAATCATCTATATTTGGATTATGTTATAAATGTGTATGACTCTATGCATGTATTGACAATGTGTATCCTTTAATTATATTTGAGACATATGTTGTTGTTATAAATCTTGTTTCATCATATTGACTCCTAGAAGTTGTTTTTATCATTATTAGATTAAAATCCTTAGATTGTTTTCTTAGGTACTACCCCCCTTGGCTTCGCTGGGAGTTGACCTAGAATGAGAAGTTGAGACTAGAGGTGACAGTATCTCAACTTGAAACTTGCCCCCAAGGTTGCACCCAGTGGATTAATATTTCTCCACGCTAACCCAAGGTGCAAATTAGGCGGCAACAAGCCTACTTCTTAATTTTCCCATTTAAAATTACATAATCCAAAATTTACATAAAATAATCCTAAAAAGTGTGACATTATCCCTTTTAGGGTGACGTTGAGTTCCCAATGAAGGAAATTGAGCTAGAAAAAGGGTAGTGTTAGGCCTCCAAGAACCACATATCATGTCCACATCATGCCAAGTGTCCAACCATCCTCTCCATGAAACCTTGTCCCTGTAAATGATGTCTTGGTCTAGAAATATGCATTCAAGGCCTCCAAAGGCCCTCGTCCAAGTGGGAGAAGGGTGGCACATCAACGTCTAGTCATGCCAGAGTGCCTCTAAAGAAAATGACCTCCTTCTTCACTATGCAAGTGATGATCACAAGCTTTACCCAGACGTGGGGTCTCTGCATCCATCCTTGGGCTCCAAATCCCCCATGAAGGTCCGAACCATTCATCTCCTCATGAATACATGTCCATTCAAAAAGGTCCTACAAAGAAAAACAGCTACTCCCTCCAAGGGTCCATAAGTCACAAGAATCATGCCAAGTAAGCCACATCTAATAATCGAACCACCCGAACATGTGCATTATCCCCCCCTTTTCAAACTAAACAAATGCTTAAAGACATTACACAATTTGCAAATTTAGGTGTGGGAGGGGTGTCAGGGCATCCTATTGTGCTAGTCAATCCCTAGGTCAAATGTGTTTCCCAAGGGAAACCCATCTAAGCCATGTATGAGTATGAAGTGTAGTGGGGTAATACTTATGGGCATGGGGTTCATGACATACAAGGGTTCGTATTGTCTTATTTATGGGTGCCTTTGTAGAGGGTGTGCTACACCTTTGTTTTCAAAGCAACATTTTTTCAAGCCCACTTGCCATTAATTTATTAAAGTGTGTCCAAGTTGAAGACATGTGAAGTGGCACTAAACTAAGCAATAAAAACAAATCCCACACATGCTCTACCTTGGTTGAATTTGATCATCCTTTCCTAGGTTGAAGAAAATAAGGGGCACTAAAAAGGAAATGCATAGCCCACATATGCTCTACCCTGGTTGGAAATGATCGCTTAATTAGTTATTCATTTTCTGAGTCCCTTATATTTATTGTGAGAATCATTTCATTTCTATTGGGATCCCTTGGCGAGGATCTAGAAGGTTCATGATTGGATTTTATCTTTTTCCATCTACATTTACTCTGTGCCTTTAGCCCCTTCTTCCCATGAAATCAATCCCTTCTTGGGTCAGTACACCCGAAGAAACAAAATATGAGGAAATGAAATGGAAAGAGCATTGAAAGTGATAACTATGATCGAGAATGGACATTGATTCTTCAAGGAATCTCGTAGTGGAAACCTATTCCCAAGGGTTACCAACTAACTAGGATGAAATGGAAACCACCAAGGTTAAATAAGGAAAAGAGTATAGTTTCCAAGAAAACGTTCTGTAATCAAGAAAGAATTATTTGCAACATCTTCAAATGCTTCAATTATTAGGGTGACACTTACCATGATCCCAGATTTATTACCTCATGGAGTAAGACCTAATGTCCTGTGGGGTTAGGTCGGTGTGATGGATGTTGCTCTATTGTTGGTGATGTATGGAGGCACATCAACGAATAGGAGGGGCCATGCTAGTAAATATAGCTCTCGGTACTCCATGTCTGCTACCTGTGGGCCTTGAGACATGATATCCTTAGTTACCCCTAGATTGAGGGGGTAGCAGTTCCAATATCATGAGGTTTATCCAATAATTTTATGTAGTAGTAGGAACACATAAAGGTCGTGGTTCAACTTATGATGCCAAGGGGTGATGACCCATGTGCACATGGATAACCCCACTTTATAACAAATTACAATAACATGAAATGAAAATATATGAATCTCCACTAAAGACCAAGCTTGGGACTAGTGGTCAATAGGGGAGTTTCATTCCCTTAATAAAAAATTTGTTCTCGTGAGCTTTCTTTGGTACCTTAAGGTAGTCATGGGGACACTTGGAGGTATGGATTCAACTTATGATGCTCGAGGGTGATGACCCATGTGCACATGGATAATCCCATTCTATTGTAATAACATGAAATGGATATATATTAATCTCCATTAAAGACCAAGATAGGTTAATGGGACTTGTTGCCACACAATCTAGCACCAAGTGCAAAACCTTCACAATTCATTAAGAAAATTTGAACATGGAAGATGTTACCACTGTCACCTAGGCAACAAATTATGTCTCTTTAGTGAAGGAATAGTATCCAACATAAGGGAGGCTTCCCCAATAGCCTCCAACAATCCCTTAGCAAGACACAATCAAGTCTAGGCCCCCCTGGGCCGACTACTAACACTACCAGCAAGATAAGGATATGTAAAGTGAAAAAGAGGTGGTGAGGTAAGAGAATTTTCAGATTTAAGGTGTAGAGGATTTAGGCCTAGAGAAGATGGTCTATGGGTCAAGTATGGATTCAATACGATCCCAAAACACTACAAATACAGAAAATGTCTAAGGATGATGTGAAAATTGGAAGAAATGTATGAAATATTAGCAATAAACAAATAAATTATAACAGAAGTAAGAACATTTTACATCAGTAAAGTAAATAATCTCTAATAGTATAGAGATTTTTTTAACAATAAATACAAAATTTTGAACATTTTAAATGTTATTTTTTTAGCAATAGTAAATGTATAACAGTAATAAATTAGTCAATTTTTAGCAGCAATAATTTTATAGCAGCAGTAAAATAATCAATTTACAGTCGTGAAAATATATCCCCTTGATCATAAAATGTGTTATCTCCTTAAATAAAACAGTCAGTTTTGTTAATTTAGGTGATAGGGAGTCATTGAAAAATGTAGCTCTAAATTTTTCAAGGTTCATTTTTAAGAACCTTATGTTTGTAATAAAGTTTGGAAAAAATTGGGTTTGATTTTTATTTTAAAAAAATTCAAAACACAGGTTTTGGTGGCTAAGTGCCTCTCCAAAAATTCTTCTAAGCCACCGAAAGCCCTATCTTTCAGTAGCATAAAACCAAAATTCGGGGCTATTTAGCCACCGAAATTGCAGGAGCTTGGAAACAGTCAGCACGTCCTTTCACGCGCTGGAACCATCGGGTTGATGTGTTATGATTCCATTAGTCGTCGAAAGACAATAAGAGAGGTCGACCATGATTGGTTAATATGTGATTAAGTGTTTAATGATTTCTCTTTGACATATCAAATCCCGAACCCTCTAAACCTTACAACTGCCTTATTTTTAGGATCTGATCCCTGCATAGTATGTCTCATCATTTAAAATTTAGTTCCATGAAATCATGTGGCTTGTTTTACTTCATACCCCTTGAACCTTATCCAATTATAATCCTTTCAAATCCTAAAATGCCTCTTATATCCCTCAAAATCAGGATTTTCATAAAACACTTCCCCTATCATATCGCCTCTAGCACAGCCAAGTATTTACCTCCTAGTTCTGCATTGTGTGATCTCCCACCAATCCTGATTTTCCAATTACAGGTGTACATGATATTTCCAACAAATGAAGAGAGGAGGACCAGTTTTAAGGAGGGAGCTTAATGACATTAGTTACCTGGAATCACATCCAGAGGTATGTCAATTGTTCAAAAATGCAGGCTGTTTCAAATTTTGTGAGAAATTGCAGAGCTCTCATTAGCAGGTGGCAGAACATTTTTCTCTGAATTTTGATGGAAGAAAATAATTCATCGGTCAAGATGAATTCCAGGTGGATGAAGCCCTCATAGATGAAGTGACAAAGATTCCAAGGACTGGAGAAAATTGGTTCAAAACCACTGTTACAAAGGATGTTGAATTTAGCTCCTACTTGAAACCATAACACAAGTGTTTGATGTGGAAGAAAGATATTCCTATATCTTTTCTTGAAGAAAAATGGCAACACTTGTTAAAATCCATCCTTGTTTATATAACTTATGAAGGTAGATACAACAGGATGATGATCTATCACTTCAAGCTCATGAACCATTTTACTGGTAGGAGCCCACTCAACCTACCTTATTATCTTCACAGGAGCCTGACTAAGATGGCTCATCAAGTTAAAGCTAAACCCAGCAAGGTAGAAGGTAGATTGTCCCAGCATGGATTAATGAAGCTATTGAATTGTGAGCTGCTCCAGAGAAGGAATAGGGATTGGGGCCACTTCCTATTTTGGAATGAATTTCAAACAAATCTACAGCCAGAGGATAAAGAGAAATCTTCTTCAAAGATTTCCTCTACTCCCAGGAGTGGAAAGTGGAAGAGGAGATCCATCTCTCCAATTGCAATTAAGCAGCCCTCTCCATCTTCTAAAGCTAAAATGGCTAAGAAGAAACTAATTTTTAGCAAGGATGCAAAAAAATCCAAAGAGCCTCCAGTGGACAAGAGGATCCTCAATCTTCCCTATACAGACTCTGAGGATGAAGAGGACCAGGTTGAAGTAGAGCAAGAAGCAGTCCTAGAAAAAGATCCAGTTACAGCAGGGTATGAAGATCTTCCATCACCTACACACAAGGAAGAACATGAGCTGCAATATGTAGAGGCCTCATCTAGTAGCAAAAGAAAGCAGAGTGAATCAAAGAAGATCAAGAAACTTAAAGAGAAAATAAAACAACATGAAGTTGTAGAAAGAGTGATTAAAGCCACGTATGAAATTCTATCAAAGAATTTTGCAGAAACCAATGCATCCCTAGAAAGATTGGCACATGAAAATGTAAAGGAAAAGAAAAGGAAGAAGAATATTGTAAAAGACTACAACAGTCTCTAGAGAGTATCTATGCATTTGAAGAAAAAGATCAAGTCATTAAGGTTGCAAGATGTGTCTTCAAAACCTCAGCCTCAACCACCTATTGATATTGAAACCCTAGCAGATGTAGCCATCCATTTGAATGATCCAAAGGCATCCAACAATCCTACAACCATTCCAGAACTTGATCAAGATGCAAAGGTTTCAGAAGATCATCCCTAAGGTGTTTCAAAGCTAAGACAAAAGGTATTTTTCATTTTTGTTTAAAACAGAACTTTCGGTGACTTAGGCAAACATTTCAATTGTTCATTAGCCACCGAAATTAGAGCTTTCGGTAGCTAATTGGACCAGATTTTGTCTATTTTAGCCACCAAAAGCACTTACATGGCAGAGAGGTATTGTTTTTGAACAGATCCAAGTTTTTCTTATCCAAATGCCTCAAGAACAGTTCCAAATGATAGATAATAAATAAAGTCATCATTTATCAAGATTTTGTTTTGGTTTTGGAGATGCCTAGCAAGGTGGAAAGGTTAAATTGGGTACCTATTTTCTGGGCAAAAAACTATCTTGTTGCCAGCAGGTGGCAATTTCGAATTGTCTCATATCTTATGAAGATTCGGCAGCCTTGGAGACCTACTACACCTATCGAAGATTTTGAAAGACATGAAGATCACTAGAGATAAGGAATTGACCTATTTTATAGGATCTCTGTCTATTTTCTTGTGTCAGTTAATGACTTTCTATTTTTGGTAAATTCGATCCAGTATTCTAAGATCTGGATATCTGATGTACAGGTTATAAAGACACAAACTTTGATGAACCAAGGGTTCAATTTTGAGTTCTAAAACTATATTGATATTGTGATACAAACATTTTCTTAAATATATTCAGCCTGCAAGCTTCTTTCATTGTTATTGTCAGACCTTCTTTTCATCTATGTTCTATGCTTATGAGTTGAATGTTATTCTTTGTCTTTGTTTAATGTCCTATGGTGACTGTCATCTTACCTTTGATTATTAAGCAAGGATCATAAGCATTCACTACTAGTTTGTTTACCCATCATATATATTGTTTTATGTATGTTCTAGTTAATAGATTAGTTTCTTTATCCATTTGATTCACAACCTATCTGATAATAGCTCTTAAAGGCCTTGTACTATTTGAATATACCTAGACTGTCTTGAGGATACAATCCAGTGAGATAGATATTCATCTTGATCCAAACATTACCCTTCATTGAGTGAACCATTGCAAGATTAGTTAAGTTACTAGGCATCTATGAGATGCAACCTAGAAGAGTTTCCTGGAGTGATAACAAATTGGCGCCATTGTTGGGGAAAGGAGATTCAAGATCAGCTTTCCTGGGAGACAACATAGATTTAATCCTTGAAGAAAGACAAGGATTAGACATTAAATTAGCTGTAATCATCTATCTTGCGACTCCATAAGTTCATCCTGGCTCCAAAGAGAATCAATACAAGGGTGAATCCACAAGAATCACCTGTCACACCAGTACCCAATCCAGAACTGATTCTCAGAAGAGGAAGATCATTTCAAGGTCAGACTTCAAAATTAGGTACTAAAAGTAATCCTCTTTCTCATTATAAGAAATCAATAGCAGAAATCATTGAATCTTCTTCCTCTAATATTGTAAGTGAAAAATCAACCATAACAGTTGTAGCAAAATAAATTGTTGAAAATGTTTATGTAGAAGAACCAATTGTTTCTTATCAAGAGGAAAATGTCTTTGCAGAAGAAGTGATAGGCTCTAATTTGGTTGAAGAAGCATCTTAGACTTTAGAAAGAAATCACAGCTCCTCATATCCTGATTCTTTTCACTCATAATAGGAAGAAGACCATACAAATATTCACACTAACCTTCTTGTTGTAGAACATATTCTGCAGGAACTATCTGCTAAAGGTGAAGAAAAATTGCCTTAACAACTTGCAAATTTCTATATAGCCTCATATCAAAATTCTTTCCCATCAAAACTTCCCCCCCTTTTCAATTAAATCCCCCCAGTGTTGAAGGATCTGATAAAAGTCTATCACCTCTCTCACCAATAATCATTATGGCTGCACTTGCTCCATTGACCAAAATGCAATGAATTCTAGATGCTAGATATGCACCTCTTGTTTTGCAAAATCCACCTGCAGCCATGCCTACTGGTGATTACCAAAAATATATGCCAAAATTCACAGGAGAGGGAGATGTAACTGTAGAGGAACATATAGAATACTTCTATAGCTATGCTAAGAACCTAAACATAGAAGATGTTGATGTCTGTACTAGAGTCTTTGTCTAGAGCTTGGATGGGCATGTTAGGAAGTGGTTCAAAGAAATTCCCGCCGGCTCTATAGATGGAATAGAAGATTTGGATGATGTATTTTTGAAGCATTGGGGATATAGGAGAGATTTCTTGTACTATATCACAGAATTTGGAAACCTTAGAAAAGAAAATGGTGAATCTGTATCTTATTTCACCAAGAGATTCAACAGAGTGTATACTAAAATCCCTACAGAAGTCAAACCTATAGATACCTATACCCAAATCACTTATGCCAACTCATTTGACTCTAAATTTTGTTTTCTACTAAGAGAGAGAAGGTCTACTACACTTTCCTTGATGCAAGATGTTGCCCTTGAAGTTGAGTCAAATATATTAGTTGCTCATAAGTTAAAGGGAAATATTGATAGAAAAAGGCAGAAGGAAGAAGCCTCTTCCTCATCCATTCCAAATCCTAAGATAGACAAATTGGCTAAGATGATTGAATCATTAACCTCAGAAATGTCCAAGCTAAAAATTGAAAATAAGCAGCCTACCAAGGGAAAAGGATCTTATGAATACCCTCATAGAAATCCAAATCAGAATCCTAATACTTTCAGGAGGAATAACCAACAAGCACAGATCTTGAGAAGAGAGAGAAATCCCACAAAATATCATAAGGTAAGATCCCCTCTCCAAAATATTGTGATGGATGAAGATGAAGATGATTTTCGAGAAGAAGAAGAAGATAACATTCACTGCGTTGGAGATGATGCAGGGAAATCTTATCTTACACAACATGATTATGAAGAAGCATTAATGAAAGAACAGATAAATGAAAATTATGTTGATAATGGTATCTTTCTAAATGATGATGGGAACAAATATAATCTAAGATCTAAGTCCAACATTGCCAAACAGAGTGCACCAGCTCCTCCTAAAAAGACTACTACCCCTGCCAAGCAACAAATTCAAAAGGATCAGATCCTTGATGACCAACAAATTGCCTTGAAAGCCCCTTCAAATGTAAATACACCAGTTCTTCCTAACAATACTGCTACCCCTGCCAAGCAACAAATTCAAAAATATCAAATCCCTGATGATCAACAGAGTATTTTGAAATCTCCTTCAAATGAGGTAAAAACTTCTAACAAAACCTATTGCTCTTTCAATTTTGAAGCTGAAATACAGAAAATCAAAATCCCCATCCCTTTGGTTGAGTTAATGAAAAATGAATCGTTTAAGAAAGATATCCTCAAGACTCTTGATCCCAAATCTATATCTTCCTCTGTTCATATTCTAAATATATATGATGACAATCCCACAATTGTCTTAGGAAAAATGGTAAAGGATAGAGATGAAAGCTATCCTCCTTTTTATATCTCTCTGAACATTCATGACAAAACATTGCATAACTGCCTGCTAGACTCTGGAGCCTCTCACAATCTAATGCCAAGGCAGTTATGGATGAGCTTGGACTAGAAGTTACCAAAACTTACCATGATCTTTTCTCATTTGACTCTAGAAAAGTTAAATGTCTAGGGTTGATCAAATATTTGCCAGTAACTTTAACTCAGGCATCTATGAAAACCATGATCATGGATGTGGTTGTAGCAAACATTCCACCCAAATTTGGATGTTTGTTATCAATATCGTGGATGAAGAGGTTAGGAGGAACTCTTCAAATGGACCTCTCATACACTACTATCCCTGTTTTTGGAGGATTAAACAAGAGACTATACATAGAGTCACAGCTTGCCTACATTATCAGTGACGAACAAAATCCATCCAATCATCCTATTTACTCAATTGACACAGGTATGGGATCTTGCATTTTACAAGTTGATGATTCACTGTTAGATTCATTATTGCTTAAAAAGCCTACAGTTCAGTCCACAGAGGTAGCTGAAGATTATCTATGGAGTATGTTCTTTTATGGGGCATGTACTAAAGAGACTCTTGGAGCAGGGGTTGTATTGATTTCACCATCTAAAGAAACTACACATTTGTCATTCAAGCTTGATTTCCAAGTCACCAATAATATTGCAGAATACGAGGCTTTGCTCTTAGGTTTGAATGCTACAAAGGAAAAAAATATTAAGAGGATGCAAGTATATGGAGATGTTGATTTAATCATTCAACAGGTAAATAAGTCTTTTCAATCCAAGCATGTAAGGATGAAATCTTACATAGATAAGGTGATAAATATGATTTCTGCATTCACTAAATTCAATATCTCATATATTCCTAGAGCCATGAATCAGTTGGTTGATTCATTGGTTGTTTCAGCTAGTACTTTCATACCTCCTTTGCCTCCAAAGTTGAATTATGAAATTCAGGTAAAGTATAGTCCTTCTTTACCTGATAATGTTAAATTCTGGAAAGTATTTGAAGATGATGCACAACTAAGCATATTTCTAGGAGTGATGGACGAGTTTTCAGATTTACAAATTGATCAAGACAATGAGCATGATGAAGAAGCTCAAAGGCCTAAATTCATAAATAAAATTGGAGCCCATGAAATTGTGCAACTCTCTACCAACCCTATCCCCAAAGGTTTGGTCCCTTTAGAGAGACTTTTTCATCATAATGACGTTTCCATTAAACTAGAAAAGAAGGAAGAATATTATGATGTGTTTTAGTTTAATGTAGCAAATGGAAAAAAACCCAAGTATGTTAATCTAGCTTCTCATTTGACTGATAAACATAAATCTAAATATGGTGAGTTGTTAAAGGAATTTTCTGATATATTTGCATGGCAGTATAGTGATTTGAAGACATACAATACAGAGATTATTTAACATAAAATTCCTTTGAACAAAGACACAAAACCATTCGAACAAAAACTCAGATCATTCAGTCCAATGTTGTTGCCTATTATGGAGAAGGAGATCAAAAAAATGTTGGATGCCAAGATCATCATCCCTCTCAGATACTCTGAATGGATTGCAAACCATGTTCCTGTTAGAAAGAAAAATGGTGAGATTAGACTCTATGTAGACTTCAGGAATCTAAACAAATGCTCTAAAAAAGATAATTACCCATTGCCTAAGATGGAACATATTTTGCAGAAAGTTTTTGGAGCTAGTGCCATGTCATTCATTGATGGTTTCTCAAGGTATAACCAAATTGAAGTCCATCCGGATGATAGGGAAAAAACAACATTTACTACACCATGGGGTACATTCATGTATGAAAAAATGCCATTTGGATTGATGAATGTGGGAGCAACATTCCAGAGGGCAATGGATATTGCATTTGTGGGGGGAAAAGACAGATTTGTTTTGATTTATCTTAATGATATCACAGTTTTTTCATACAGCCATGAAGATCACTTGCAACATCTAATAAAAACTTTCCTGAAATGTAGAAAGTATGGCATTTCCTTAAAACCCAAGAAGTCTCACTTTGCACTCAGAGAAGGTAAGTTGCTTGGGCATATTGTGTCTGTAGATGGAGTGAAAATAGATCCAGTAAGAGTGGAGGAAATTTAGAAATTGTCTCTCCCAAGATCCAAGAAAGATATCCAATCTTTCCTTGGAACCATAAATTTCATCGGGAGGTTTATTGCAAATTTTGCAGAACTTACCAAATATATCACATGCATGTTGAGAAAATATTCTGAAGTAAAGTGGATAGAAGAAGTCAGACATTCTTTTGAATCTATCAAAAAAGCTATTATGAGAGCCCCTGTCTTAATTAGCCCAAATTTTGATAAAGATTTTTATATTTTCTCATTTTCCTCTAATGATACAATTGCAGTAGTGTTGTTACAGAAGAATGAAGATGGGCATGAGAAGCCAGTAGCATTTTACAGCAAGGTTTTGAGGGATGCTGAAATTAAGTATGATCCAATTGAAAAACAGGCCTATGCACTAATCAAATCACTCAAAGAATTCAGGATCTATATACTACATGCCAAAGTAATAGCATATGTACCCTCAAGTTCTGTGAAAGATGTCCTTGTTCAGCCTGACATTGATGGTAAGAGAAGCAAGTGGATAACTAAAATGATTGAATTTGATATAGAGATTAAGCCAATAAAACTTATCAGAGGCCAAGGACTTGCCAAACTTCTTTCAGAAGACAATTGTAAAATGTTAGAGATAAATTTGGTTGGGATAAATGTAGAAAGTGATCAACCTCAAAGCTCAGCAGAGAAACTTAGCTATGATTTGCAGGTATCCTCTCACATGGCAGATTATGAATGGTACAGTCATATAATATATTTTTTGCATAATTTGACAGCTCCACTAGACATGAGCAAGACACAGGTGAGAGCTTTGAAACTTAAGGCCATTAAATTCTACATAAATGAAAAGATGTTGTTCTGGAAGGATCCATCAGGGGTACTCTTGAGATGCATTAAAAAAGAAGAGCTAGTTCAAACAATGACAGAATTTCATAGTAGTGAATGTGGAGGACACCATTACTGGAAAACCACTGCTCATAAAATTTTGAGAGTTGGTTATCATAGGACTTGTTTATTTTCTGATATGTGTGCTTTTGTAAAGACATGTGATAAATGCCAGAGGTTTTTAGGTAAGAAGAAATTGAAATCTCTTCCCCTTAAACCTGGTGTGGTCACATGCCCTTTCTAACAATGGGGTTTGGATTTCATAGGGGAAATTCATCCACCTTCCAGCAATCAACACAGATGGATTTTAGTTTCCACCGACTACTTCACCAAGTGGATTGAAGCTATTCCTACCAGGAATGCCAATTACACTGTAATCATAAATTTTTTATATGATCACATATTTTCTAGATTTGGTTGCCCAAAAAGATTAGTCATAGACAATCCTGTTGCATTCAATGATAAAAATTTGGTGAAGTTATGTGAAGACATGGGGATTTAGTTAGTGCATTCTACATCTTACTATCCACAAGGAAATGGCCTTGCCAATTCATCAAATAAAAGTCTGGTAAGAATTATCAAAAAGTCACTTGAGCAGAATATAAGGGGCTAGGATTCAAAATTGAAGTTCACTTTGTGGGCTAATAGAGCGACTATTAAGATCCAAATACCTGAATACAAAATATCACAATAGATCCAAATATATCTGAATACAATCACCACACAAGATATATGAAACCATATAGAAAAACCACAACTTTATTATAGAAACCCTTAAGGTAGGGCAACACCATACAATG
>JASDQU010438928.1:41771-55164 GCA_032191745.1 Picea mariana | reverse complement strand
CTGTCTGCCTCACTGCCTTCCTGCACACATGACTTGCGCTATCTGTTCTTGTACCATTTATACTCTCTACACCATGTCCCTTCACTGCAACCTTCCTCTACTGTGTATTTCTTCTCCTGCGCTCTACATCCTTGCTCACACTTCAATCCTTCTACATAGCGACCACAACAACTCCAACAGCAACAACAACCCTTCTCTTCTCTGTACCATGTATATATAGCTTATGTGCATCTTGTGCATGCAATATTCACCATTCCTCTGCATGCTTATACTGCGCCAATCTCCTCCACCTCTCGAGTGCTTTGCGTGATCATCATCGTAACTCTTTAGCTTCTCTGGCCATTTTCCCATGCGTTCAGCATCACTGGATGTTATGTTGAGATTCCTCAGCCTCTCTGGCAGTTGAGACTCTTCATCTTCTCTGTGACAGTCGATCTCACCTTCTCTGTTTTAGTTACAGGCTTCCACGCTCATCCGTCTATCAATCGCTTCTAAGAATAGTCTTCCTTCACTTGGACGAAGCTTGGAGACTCTTCATCTCCTCTAGAGATTACACAGGGGTCTCTTCGAATTCTCTAGCAGATGCCATCAATGGTTTCTAGTACTTTCACTGTGTCATGCATTAGTAGCCCTCTGATCAACACTTGATCTGACGGTTCAGATTACATCGCGATATCGGGATTCCTGATGTCAATAATATTTGACATGTCCAACTCTCGATCCCCGAAACTCCGACAAGGACTGGAATCAACGGTCCAGATTCAACCTTAATCTGACGGCTTAGATTACATCGCGATTTCACATATCGCGATATTGGGATTCCTGATGTCAATATTCTTTGACATGTCCAACTCTCGATCCCTAATGCCTCTCCATTGACTGAAATCAATGGTCTAGATCAAATCTTGATCTGACGGCTCAGATTACATCGCGATTTTACATATCGCGATATCGAGATTCCTGATGTCAATATTCTTTGACATGTCCAACTCTCGATCCCCAATGCCTCTCCATTGACTGGAATCAACGGTCCAGATTTGATCTTGATTCAACGGTTGCGATTTAAGTCACGATTTTACATATTGCGAAATCGGGATTCCTGTTGCATTATTTCTTTGACATCTCCAACACGCGATCCTCAAAACTCCATCATGGTGTAAGTCTGTTGATGTCACATGTGTTAAATAACTGCCACATGTCACCCTGATTCGTGACTTACATGTGCTTGGCATGTTGAATCGGTCTAACACTTGTCATTACCTGGTTGTGCCACGTGTTCCTATCTGACGTGGTCTGCTGACGTGAGTCGGGTCGACGGTCTAGATCACATCTTGATCTGACGGTTCAGATTTAGTCGGGATTTCACACATCACGATTTCAGGATTCTTGATGTCAATATACTTTGACATCTCCAACTCACGATCCTCGAAACTCCGACAAAGAGTTGGATCAATGGTCCACATAACCCCCTGATATGGACGGTCCTCCTACTTCCGAGATTTGTGAGCCCTCTACTCCTTGCACTTTTAAAGATTGTGCAGGTTTTCCTCAATCCAACGGTGGTCGGACCCTGTGCTCAGATCTGACGCCTGAGATCTATCCTCCTCTTCAATGCGCTCTTCTTGTCTTTATTCAGATCTGACGACCCTCATGCTGTCGAGATTTGTGATCCCTCTACTCCTTGCACTTTAAAGAACGTGCAGGTTCTCCTCAATCCAGCAATGGTCGGACCCTGCGCTCGGATCTAACGCCCGAGATCTATCCTCCATATCTGCATGCTCCTCTTGTCTTCATTGAGATCTAATGGTCATCAGGAATTCGGGATGGGATCCAATGATCACCGACGCTTATCCTCCAAGCTTACACATCCTTCTTACTTGGAAGAATTTCTAAGTGTCAAAGGCCTCAACCTTTGATCCGCCTGTGATCCTAAGTACACTATCTCCCTTGTGCTTTAGTCATGAGTTAACCTCATCCATGGTGCACACCTACGCACTGCATTCGACTCTATGCTAATTCCTCCTAAGCTTACATTGTTTCTGTTTTTCCATCGATGCACACTCTGATCCTGCCATCTTCACTGTTGTACTTGCCATCAATGACAAGCATACACTACCTGTAAAACATACCAAACATCCTCTGCACTATCTCTTCTAATATTATCAAGGTTGCTCTGCAGCTTCTTCCCAAAATACTTATGGTGCCCGTATGTTACATTCTTCCTTTATTTATGCCATCTTCATTGCTGTACTTGCCATCAATGACAACCTGTTAAACATTTCCAACAAATAGAGTTCTTCAAAACGTGTAGGGAAACATGTCGCATTTGACGTAAAGGATTCCTATGGTTCAGGTGGAGGATCTGTCGGAGGCTATGCAACAACAGGTGGTAGGTGTGCCTCGTGCTTGGGTATGACTCTTTTGGCATCTCACAAATGCGATAGTCTTCTATCATGACACTCATCCGGTTCCACATGTGTGGATGTCATGATTATCGTATGATCGGTTGTATAGGTATATTGAGGGTGTCAGCCCCAATTTTGTACTATAACATCACATTTTTTGAAATATATATAAAATAATGGATCTTCGGCTTTACTTATGTACAATGTGTACATTGATGATAGTGTTTTCTTTGCTTTAGTTATGTGACAAATGCCAATCTAAAAAAAAATTAGCATATGCATCAGATACATAATTAGGACTTCTAGGTATGTGATGGTAAGTAATAAAATCAAATATTGTTCCAAAATTTGTACCCGTAAGAATCGTCGAAGTAGAGTAGGGTCAAGCACATGGTAATTTTCGTTCAACTGACATACTACTAACTGGTAATCCAGGCGAAATTCTAACGAGTGAATACCATGTGAAATTTCATCATGAAAAAGTTATATAACAATGTTATATTCGACCACATTATTCATGGATGGCCCTAGGAAAACACCACCTGAAGACACCAGCAGACCCTTGGGTGGGTAAACAACCCAAGTGGTGGAAGCCAAGTTATATGTATGATGACTGGCCCCGTCTATGAATCCTAAGTAGATTGAAGATTCTGTTTACATCTCCCAACCAAGGGAAAACTCGATAAACAAGATGAAGATAAAAATAAAGGGAAAATATATATACACTAAAATACATTAGTATACAAATAGTTACGCCCATGCTTGGGGCTCAAGCATAATATATTTTCAAATATATCCCATTCTTAGGCTCAACCAACATGTTCCCTTCATAATATTCTAATTCATAGGATCCTTTTTCTAAGACACGTCGCATGCTATAGGGATTGTGCCACATGGTTTTGAACTTGTCTACCCCCAGTGGTTCTTTGGCTTGATCATATAGAAGGACCAAGTCACCTTCAACATACTGTCAAGGATAGACAGAATTATCATATTGGACCTTGATACGTCTTTTATTTTCTTCGATAGTCATCAAGGCATCTCGATGTTGCTCATATAGACTCTCTAGGTGCATGAGGCATTGTTTGAGATCGAAAGTTCCAAGTAGGAGCATAATTGCCAATATGAGAGAAGGGATTTCTTGTTCAATAGGTACAATTGACTCAAAACCATGTACTAACTGTAAAGGACAAAATTTGGTGGAAGTGTTGATCGAGGTTCAGTATTCCCAAAGTGTTGGATAAAGCATGATATGTCAGTCAGATTTTCTCTGGCTGAAAGTTTTATGCAAAATGGTCTTGAGAGACTTGTTCACGACCTCTACTTGTCCATTTTATTTGGGGTAGTAAGGGGATGAATGACCATGCCTAAAACCTATATTAGATGTTATTTCTTTCATGATTTCATTATGAAAGTGACTTCCATGATTACTAACAATCTCACTTGGGATTTCGAACCTGGCTATAATTTGATTGAATACGAAGAAGGCAACAATCTTACCATCGGATTTAACTGTAGGCATGGCCTCGACCCACTTAGTAGAGTAGTATAAATCCACGAGAATGTGTTGATTCCCCCCAGCCGAAGTTGGGTTGCAATCCACAAAGTCCACCCCCCACTTGGTGAAGGGACCGATGGTAACAACTAGATGGAGATGGGTTGGATGCGAGCACATTTTCTGAGTGAACACCTGGCAAGGGTGACACTTCTTAACCTCTTTGACACAATATTTAAAGATATATGACCAAAAATAATCGGCTCGCAAAATTTTTTGGGTTGTCGCAAGCTCGGATAGATGACCACCACAAGCCCCACTGTCAGTCATTTAGAACAGGCTCAGATTCTTCATGAGTTAAAAAATGACACAAGATATTTTCTATTCCTCGACAATATAGAGTGTCGCTGATGATAAGATAAATCTTATCTTGGTACCATATACGTCGTCGATCATATTGTGAGCTATGCTAAGGGAAATTCAAAGTTTGAAGATAGAGAACAATATCTCCACACCAGGGTTTTGACGATGAGACAAGGAAAATTTGTTCATCCGAAAATGAATCAACATGAATAACATCCTTCTCTAATAGAGGGAAGTCAAATATTAACTCTGCAAAAACTAGTAATTTTTTGGACTTCACAGAAGCAAAATTGAGATCGAACTCTTGTAGAATGAAAATCCATTTATTGTACTTTCCCTTTATGGTACGCATACTAAGGACATATTGAAATGGATTGACATCGACAACCACAATAGTTTTGCAAAGAAATATATAGTGTCATAAGCATTGGACTGTGTGAACAAAATCCAAAGCTAGATTTTCAACATGATAATATTTGAGTTCGGGGCCAAATAAGTTTTGAATAAGATAGTAAATGATGTGCTCATGGAGCTTGTCATCTTCCTGAACCAACACCATACCAATCATCTCTTCGTACGTGGTGACATAAAGCAAGTAATCTCTACCACAGTCTGGAGACTTCAGTAGATGTGTTGATACCAAGTCTTTCTTCAACGCATCGAAGGATTCCTGGGCTCACTCATCCCAAATAAAAGGAGTTTCCTTCTTCAAGAGACGCATGAAACCCTTAGTCATATTGGCATAGTTCACTATAAGCCATTGTAAAAAGTTAGCTTTCCCCTGTAAACCTTGAAGTTGAAGAATAGTGCACGGAAGAGGAAATCGAAGTATCGCCTCAACCTTTAACGGATCTACCATGATCTGAGTCTCAGAGAATACAAATCCTAGAAGTCAACCTGACCTAATGAAAAATATGAATTTATGAGGGTTCAACCGGAGGTGATAATGGAGACATCTTTCAAAGACTAGTCTAAGGTGCTTAGGGTGATCCACTCTCTTATAAGAGTGAGCAACAAGATCCTTGAGATAGGCTTTGACTATATTCTTTAGATCGTGAAATGCGAAGGTAATTTTTAATCTCATGTTCGACAATTCGAGGGTCAATTCCTTCCATCTCTTCATATGACCAAGCAAATACATCTCAGAATTCCTTGAAGAGTTCGATGTAGATCAGAATTTCTTATTGCGAACAATCTACACCGATGTATACATTTTAAACCTTGCCAGGAGTATGAGAGATATTGATCGTGACAGTATGAGAGATACTCTCCATGTTTCCCTTGGCATAAATGACGTGTGTATCAAGTGGCACTACGGTGTGACTGACTATCTCGCTCAAGGTAGATCTAAAATCATATTGTTCGATTCTAGCAAGCTCTGGGAGAAAATAAGAGTGATGATGCATATCATCCCAAGGCATGTCAGAACCATTCATGGCCTCAATGATAGCTTTATCTAAAGTTAAAGTCTCATTGAGGCAGTCATGTGAACAAGACGATGGAGTGGCCCATGCGGGCTCTAGAAAAGGATCCTCCTTGTTCATCTGCGAGGTAATACGATCTGGATCGGCGGAAGAGTCAAGAATAGATTGATACAAAATATCTACTTTCGATAGTGGTATGGACATTCCATAATGTAACTGACCTTCACAAGACACAGTAGAGGAAGGTAGGGTCCAAGGATTGTTAAAACATGAAGTGCGGAAAGGAACAGACCTCTCTGATGAAATGGGCCTACTAGACATGGCGTATATATGATGAACTTGTTCCATGAAGTCAAAGGTACCCATAAGTGATGAATACATTCTGACACCGATATTCTCAGTTGCCATCTGAGAATTGTCGATCGTAAGGATCAAAATTCCAATAGATGCATTGGGGTTAGTGTATGCAAAGGAAAATTGGTCGATCATCATGATCTTCCCATCGTGAGGAAAACAAAGAGTTTGGAAGATAGGTGATATGATTGCATTCATAGAATAATTCCAATTGCGTCCTAGTAACAAGTTATAGTCAAGAGGTGCATCAACCACCTCAACATCCACCTCTACCATCTTCCCACCTAACTGGAATGAAAAGGTAGGAAGAATACCGTGAGGGTGGAAGGAACGATCGTCAAAATAAGTCAACATGGTCGAAGACTAAGAAAGGGTCGGAGATCTGAGGGATTTCCAATAGACCATGGACATCACACATGTTGTAGTGCCTTCATCAACAACAATACGCTTGATGGTATACTTCAAGTATCCTACATGGATTTGGAATGTCACATGGTAAGACAAGCGAGGCTTCACATATTTGACGTCAAAGTTGATAACTTTCGAGCCACAAGGATCTAGAGATCCTAACGCATATATCAAGGCATTCCTCTATGAAGGACACATATAATGTACCTCCAGAGTCAACATCGCACAAGGGGTTTGACCCAAATCCTCAAAAATAGATTAATTCTGGGCGACTCTAGAAATAGGATTGTGGGTAGAGTGCTTGAGCACTCCTTTCAGAATATGAGGTAGAGGCTCTGGATTTTTTATCTATAAGGGCATCTCTGGAGGAGGGGGATACTATAGACTAGGTATAGTTTGTGGAGAATTGTAATCGTGAGATCGAGTGGCTACATTAACCTTAGATTTAACCATATTGATGCATAAACGATCATTTTCTTGCGTGGGTGTGTTTTGACTCCCACCCACCACATTTTTTGCATTCAAAAAGCTCGAGGCCATGTGTTGATTATGTGGAAAAGGATTAGTTAGCACGACATTTGGTAGAGATAAAAACCTCGCAGATTCTGAAAGTTTGGGGCATAAATGGGTAAGGTGATCGCATGTACAAAGATTACAGAGAAAATTCACCTTCCACCTTTCTTTCTTACCATCACCAACATTATTATTAGACTTCTCACTATTATCATTATCCTTAGGTTTATTATTGTTCTTCCAACCCTTACAATTATTATTACGTCCTTTCTTTTTATTCCCTCCTGTATGTTGGTTACCATTCAGGTTGGTTTACGATTGCACATAATGTACATCTGTTGAATGAGTAGGATTGGAGGACAAAGATGAAGCTGGCCCTCCTACAGACTGGTTTAGAGACAACTCTTTTAAATGGATTGTCGTCGAGTCTGCAGATTTCACATTGGCAGAGCCTACAATGCCATCGGCATGAGGCCTGAGATTTTTTCTAGGGTCAGAGTTTGACCTTGGTGCATCTGGAAGAATATCGTATAAAATCCCAGACTAAGAATATATAAGATCTTACTATTGGGCTTTAAAAATCGCTTCTTCCTCAGATGTAACCCCGGATGTAGAAACATCCTTCGAAATATAAGGCAGGAGAGATTTGAGGAACCACTCTTGCAGGAATTCTGGGACTATGCAAGTCTTGATTAACCTCTTTCGTCTATGCCACTCATGGATTTGATACAATATATGAGTGCCTTTGTCCTGGCGTAAGGTCGATAGAAGTTATAAGACAACATTGTAACGAACCGACAATTGGAAGTGGTTGAGGAAGATTAAGACAATCTAACTAAAGGTTTTGTACGACCCCCTAGGTGGCTCGATATACCATTTCGTGGAGACCCCCATGAGGGTGCATTGAAACAATATTAACTGAATAAAATTGTTGTTAAGGGAATTCGAAGAGAACCAAAGGTGAAAAGTAGTGACGTGATCACCAATATCCTCACCATTCTTTCCTTAACAACATATGTAATATTGGTGAGGGTAGGGGGCCATGTCAAATCATGACACATATGATCATTCATTAACTTAGACAAGTCTGGTAGATTGAGCGTGGCCAGAAAAGGGAGACGGGTTTGTGACATCTGGCCCTAAGATCCCTGGAAATATTGTTGTTGGGGAATTGCAACCCATCCAAGGTTCTGGTAAGCACCATGGCCCTATCCATGATTGCAATACCCTCCTCTAGATTGATTCATGAGTGGTTGGTTGGGCACCATTCTAGTAGAAATGTTCTGATGAGGGTTGTAAAAAATTATTCGAGTCAGATTGGCTCCAGGTTGGGGGTTGCCCAAGGTATGAAACTAACCTCCTCCGGGTGTGAATCTAGAGGATAAAGGTGGATTTGTCATGCCAAATGTGTTTTTCAGAATCGTTACAGAGGAGGTGGGTGTAAAGGACAGACCATAAGCAGTAGCTTGTCCGCCAGGTTGGTTACTCCATCCAAAAGCATTAGGAACAAGATTAGACCCAGGGTTGAAAGGATGAAAGCCTCCAACTGTAGGAGTCATTTGTGGGACATGGGTACCACCAAATGAGAAAGGAGTATGTGGAGGAGTTGTGTCCCTGAGTCCAATACTAGTATTTGGACTACACGCTGGGATGGAGGTTGAAAATTGTGATGTGAAATTCAACACACCATAAGAAAAAGGACTAGAGGCCATAGGGATGGACTGAACATTGTAACCCGGTGAGTGACCAAGAGACCCAAAATAGTTTGTGTCTCTAGGTTGAGTATTCACTATAGGATGGGAAGAGGTAATAATAGGTACCTCCGGCACTACAACCATTATGGTTGACGGTGTCGAAGGGGTACCATTAACTATAATAGGTATGGAAGTTGAAGGACTCCTAGTATCTTTCTAACTCAATTTAGTACTCATCCTTGTATGATCACAAGTATGATAAGTGGAGGTGTGTGTACCATGTTTGATAACTTTACGCCTTTTAGAAGGAAAAGAGTCAAAATGTGGTGGTAATTGTAACAAGCGGCGAGACCTGCGAGGAAGCTAGTCTGGCTCCATGATGACTCAAGACTCGAGATATAAAAAAAAAATCCTAAGGCCAACAAGTAATCAAAGAGAACACCAAAATAAAATAAAAGGTCAATATGCACACAAACGAGATAAAGTTGATGAAAAGGGGCCTCCCTCCCTAAAGTAGGTATGCCTTTCCCAAGAGGGGCCTGAGACTCCCTGCTAAAGATCGGAGGTATCAAAATCACTTATAAGGGCCATCGTGGGCTTAACAACCAATCGGTCAAATCCCCCCGGAGAGGTAATCCTCCATAAAGGTTGTGTGTTTTCTGACCCTTATCTAACTCAGGGTACCTGCAGAATAACCCTTGTAAGTAACCTATGTGGTTCCTATGTTAAGCAACTAAGCAATCATGATATAACCAATGAACATGAGAATAGTCGCAAGTCAGGTCCACCGTATGTGCAGGGTAAAAAAGCATGAAACCTTGAAAGCACTGCCTCTCATAGAGGTAAAGGTACTATCAATATCCCCATATACGAATAGATACCCAGAATATATCTAACGCTAAGAAGGTATCTGAGGGATATCCCTTCAACCAACCTCATGTGACCTCGTGTTTAACTCCGGTGTAAGAGGATCCTCCTGACGTCACCAATTATATAATGGATTTCATCACTCCCTTTGTCAAACTCATATATTGATTTAATAGTCTTGGAGAAATTTACTCACAAAATCCTATTCCAAGGCTCTAAATGCTAAGTTAGTTTGTGCACCCTAGAAAATAAAATCGTTTCTAATCAATTTTAAATTATCAACGTTACTTTTATTGGCCTTTATTACTCAAAAAAGGTGTGGTCGTGAAACTAATGATGTTATGACTCAACAATTAAAATGAATGAATATGAATACAATGCAAAGTCCTAACTTTAATTCCCAATAAATTATATGCTTTTCAAAATGCAATTTTCAATTTAATTCTACAATTCCAAATAAGATGAAATATTTCTTTACATGTACTAAGATCAATGATAAGGACCCAAAAGATCAAATGTCATCAATGAAAAATGCCTGATATTTTTGTATTTTCAATATAAAAGAATGAAAATGAAAGGATTGAACAACAACTTGATAGAAAAACTCTATTGTATGTAAACATAGACAAACCAAGTAGGATATCAAGAAGCAAACACCCAGCCCAAGATGCAAGGACAATCAAATGAAAAAGAATGATGATAAAGGAACCACCCAAAACTTCAACCAAAGAAAGGTTTCCTATCATTCCACAGACACTTAAAAGTCATAACATAGACCCAAGAAGACTCAACAACCATCAAAACTTACCTAGCAAACATCAAACCTAGCAACCAAGCAACAAAGGGTGATGTATGCGAATTTTCAAGAGAAAAGCACATGTATACGCCTCTTGCAAAAGGAAAACAAATGTATGTACGTGACTATCAGGTAAAAACCTGCGTATATGTGTTAAAACACAACAATGCTAAGGAGGAGGTTAAGAAAATTAGACTCAGAATGAACAGAGGATGTCAAGTAGTCATATGACAAGAAAATCAATATCAATGAGAGCAATTAAAGGAGAAAAACACTCCAAACCCCGAAAAGAAGATTCTTCCCCAATATGGTCGCCAATTTTGTTACGAGGAAAATATCTCTATGGCTAGGGGTAAACCACAATAGATGAAAATGACTACATAAATCAAATCTAATATCAGATATGCTATATAAAAAAATATGTTAACGAGATAGGATAAAATGCCTACCTTGTCCAGATGTTCAATGAAGTCCAACATTGAGCACTTGACTCAAATAAAAACACCTGCAAATTGTCCTCAAAAACAAAGAAACGAAAGAATATGGTGATAGTATATAATTTTAGCACATTCAATAGCATAATCCATCAACATTCAAAGCAAATACTGCCATGGAATAACAATGAAAATATTTGCAAGATATTAGTTGGACAAGAAAAGAGTATTTCTATTAAAATGTAATCAACAGAAGTGAATGAATTACAAACTGTTTTGTTGGCACGGTTCAAAATAGAGAAACTAAGTCCCTTTCATATGAGCCTCTACCACTTAAATCCTCCACCAAAGGCAAGCTCATATAAGAGAAACAATGAGGTTCTCAATCATGTAGGGAAGAGCTTGGGGGATGAACAATAAGTTCAGACTTAAAAGGATAAAGGGATGTAGACTCAATATGAAGTGAATAATTTTTCCAGAGTAATTGTGTTCTCAAAGTTGAATTCTTCTCATGTTTCCCATAGCTCAGATTTGGCCCATTTATAGCCTTCAAGTGGAACTGAAGGGTCGAGTCAGAACGTTTCCAGTATATGGAAGGTCAAGGATCATGGATTTTGTGACGTGACATGGAAATCTGACACCATTTTTTAATGTTGGGCACAAAACCCGATGTACACGAGTTGTAGTGGTGCAGCTTATGTATACACATGTTGTATAATAGATAGGGAACGCATATGTGGAAAAACAATTTTTTTTATCTCTGGGATTTGCAAAAAGGGACTTCAAGTCTGCATAGGGAAATGGAACAAGGCCTTCTAAGAAAATTTGCATAGGGTGAGGCAAATATTGCTATAACACTCCACCGCTTCAATCCTCCACCAAAGGAAATATCATATAAGAGAGACAATGAGGTTATCCATCAAAAGGGAAAGAGCTTGGGGGTTGAACAATGTGTTTAGACTTAAAAGAACAAAGGGATGCAAATTCAATATGAAGTGAATAATTTCTCCAGAGTAACTTTTCTCTCAAAAGTTGAATTCTTCCCCTCTTTCCACAGCTTGGATATGGCCCATTTATATCCTTCAAATGGAACTGAAGGGCTGATTCGAAATGTTTCCAGTATATGGAAGGTCAAGGATCATGGATCTCGTAACGTGATATGGAAATCCAACACCATTTTTTAATTTTGGGCACAAAAACCAATGTACATGGGTTGTAGTGGTGCAACCTACGTATACTAATGTTGTATAGCTATTAGGGCATGTATATGCGGAAAAATATTATTTTTAGCTCTGGGAAGTGTAAAAAGGGACTTCAAGTCTACATAGGGAAATGGAAAAGGCCTTCTCAGCAAGTTGCATGGGGTGAGAAAAATCTTGCTATAACACCAATGTTCTTTATACCATGTTGATTCATAAAGGATTTCCACAATGAGTGAATATTAAAGAACCAAGTAGACTTAGATGATAATCTATAAATCTCATTCAAGTTGGCATCAAGAACTAGATTGGCATTGATCCACCAATATGGCATCCTCGAAGAGTAGTATTTTTTTTCTATTCTCTATTGGTTGTCTCGCATTTCTAATAAGTTGATTAGTTGGTTTATATTTCATGAATCCTTTGAAGTAATTGCATTTCTAGTATGTTCATTATGATGTCAAGACAATAACTCCCAACTTTAGGAAACTTTCATGAATGACTAGACCTTGTCCCTACTCAATAATGCATTTGTCATCCCTAAACAACCAACATTATGCTTTTAGATCCAATCACATCTTCTAATGATGAGAGTAGTGATAAAAAAGGTCCATAGATTTTAAAATACCCTTCTCGAGTACTCGCACGGTTGAGAATCAAGAAAACTTTGTGAAATMTTTTCCTCTAAMCAAATACCAAGAGGTACCACCAAATGCAATGCACATTGAATGACAAGCTTGCATTGAAATAATTACCCTCCCAACAAAGGGKGTCCTTGACATCTTTCTAGGACTTCCAAATATTTTTTTCTAAAAAAKTGACATGGATAATTTGGAATTTGATTGGAGTGAATAATAAACTAGGCAAGTTGAGATGTTTCCAACCCTTTTTYCTTAACTRGGCCCCTTGTAGAAAATTGTTGCACAATAACACTTTCCAAATCTCATGAACTTCCACTTMTTTTATCACCCATTTACATAKGGATTGGGMTTTATGAAATGATAATATAATCATTCCMAACCCACCTTGTTCCTTTGTACTATAGAAATATCTCAATTTAACTTGATGGAAACCCTTTTTCCCTTTCAGGTTAGCCCAAAGAAAGTCTTAGAGTATTTTCTCCAACTATCTGTAGGTCACAACAAATAACTCAACAAGAATAATAATGAATAGGTGGAAAGAGGAACCTTGGAACAAATTTGGAACATAGCTTCTAAGGATAGAGGTTGAGGCATCCACTTATCCATCTTTTTAGCTATTTGTTCCGATAGACCCTCCTATAGATGTTTTGGAAAATCTTGGAAAGAAAAGGACATCCCTAGAAATTGAAATACATTCCTAGGTTGAATCCAATCCCACCCTTTATAGGGAATCCAATCATGGGTAGCATCCTACACCAACATCTATGAATGGATGTGGACATTTGAAACTTATAATTTGA
>JASDQU010438928.1:30837-40983 GCA_032191745.1 Picea mariana | reverse complement strand
CACAGAGTATTTTATCTTTATACCCTCCTATTTTAAATTCAACTAAACATTGTTTAGTGACATTTACCTGATGTCCTTTTTGTAGCCATGAAACTCTGTATGGGCTTGGATGTTCAATAGTCTCTAGCTCCAACTTTTCTACCATCTCTGTAGAAATGAGATTATATGTGCTACCACTGTCCACAATGACTTTACACACCCTGTCCTTGGTTTTGAAAGCAGTCCGAAAAAGATTGTTCCTTTGCACTGGATTCTCCGCCTCCTTCTCTAGCATTAAGAGAACTTTTCGCATCATCGATGATCTTCCGCCTTCAGCATCCTCTGCCTCAACATTCTGCCTCTGTGCTTTGGCAATGTGAGTTTCACCACCTTCTTTCTTTTTGTCTGGACATTCATAATACTTATGTCCATTCTTTCCACATGTGAAGCATTTCACTACTCCACCTCTTCCTCTTCCTCTACCTCTGGTACGAGGAAAAATGTTTCCATCAGCATACTGACCATTTTGTTCAATATACTGCCCTCTCTGTGAACTTCCACCTCTCTCAATCCGAGTCTGAGGTTTCTTCCACTCCTCCTTCGGTTTCTGATTTCTATCCTGGGCAACTGATTTGCCTCTAGGCTGACTTCTACCTCACCCTCTTTGACCTTGTTTTCAGCTCAACTTCTCTTCAGCCTTCAGAGCCATCTGATAAGCATCTTCCACTATTCAGATGGTCATCATGCTCATCTCATCCTGAATGTCATATCTCATACCATTCATATATTTGGCAACCTTTTCATCATCGCTATCCTGATGACCAACCCTGATGTTCAGCCTGTAGAATTCTTCAGTGTATTCCTTCACTGTCATCAGCTTCTGTCTCAAATTCTGCATTCTCTGAAATAGAGTAATTTGGTAATCCCGGGGAATGAATTTTGCCTTCATCTTCGTGATCATCCTATCCCAACTCTTGATCTTATGATTGCCTTTGCAGCGTCTGTCAGCTTGTAGCTCATCCCACCATAATGTTGCATGTCCTTTCAATCTTGTGACAACATGTTTGACCTTTTTGTCTTCCTCGACATCTTCATAGTCAAAATATGTGTCCAGAGCTCTAATCCAGTCTAGAAGCTCTTCAGCATCCAGGTTTCCTTCATAGAATATCCATTTTTGCCTTAGCACCCATTCTTGCAACAACCCTAATCAGGCATTCATTTGCTGCATCTTCTGCTGTGACTTCTTCTCCTTCATGTCCAGCTTCATCTTCACTTTCAAAATCACTGACATCTCCAACACCAGCTATGTGCCTCTGTGTTGTCTCCATGTCCATGAGTCTGGCATGTATGTCACGCATCTCTCTTTCCATGGATGGATTTGGCACCTGCCTACCCCTTCCTCTTGGTATTTCCCTTTCCTCTGGCGGATCGGGTGTTTGACTGTCTCTTCTCCTCGGCGGCATGGCTGAGATTTCTTTCTCGCTTCCCCTGTCTGAAGTATAAAAACAGAGTCAAGCTATGATACCACACTGACGCAGGACCTATTGGCCCTCGGGCTGAGATCCTCTCATAGGATTGTTCTCTATCCCCTTAAGCTGGATCAACTCTTTCGATTCATCGCGGGAATCTCAATTTTATCGATCCACAGGTCCTTTTCGCAACTCGCAATCTCGCGAGTTCGCAAGTCATGACTCCCGACTCTTCCTTCTCAAATCTGTGATACCTGAGATCATGAAATGGTTCAACTCCTTCTCTGTCAGCACCTTATGTGTGTGACCACCAGCTAGGCTTAATTTCCAGCGCCTCTCGCAACTCGCCACTTCGTGAGTTTCATCGTCGAGCCCTCGTGCTCTTGCTTCAGGAATTCCTAAGAAGAAAAAAGTCAATGGAGTGTTGACTCCTTCCAATATGTGACGTGTGTCTGCTGGTCTATTTCCCGAGCCCACTGTGTGGTTCTACCACATGTTTTCTTTGTGCCTCGGCTCTCGGCACTTCGTGACTTTTGCAATCAAAAGTAACTCCTCTCAACCTCCGAACCCCTGAACACATGAAATTCGATGGGGTTCCTGATCCAACGGTCCTCCCGTGAGGTGGATCCGATGGCTATCCTCGCTCCTCGCAATTTCGTGACTTCACAACTCGGAGCACCCAATCTTTGGGCTCTCACCTTGCGAACCTCCGAGTTCGCGAGATCCCTTGATCTCTGCCACTTGTCCTCCTCCAATGGACAGGTTAGATTCTTTTGTGACTTTGCCACTCGCGACTTTAGGAATTTCGAGAACGAAGTCTCGACTTCTTATCCTCCGATATGTCGAAAATGGTGAAATTTCGACACGTCATCTATGCGGGTCCCACGATGGAACTTCCCGCCTTTTTGGAATTTCAGATTTTGCAACTTCACGAATCTGGATGCTGTGATCTTGGATCTCTGACTCACGAAACCCTGAAAATGGTCAATGAAATTTTGATCTCTGTTTTGGTGAGCATGCCACCTATCCACTCTCGGACGGATGGTCCTGATCCTCTTTGTGACTTTGCCACTCGCGAAGTCAAAGAACTTCCTCTTCTAAACCCCGATGTCTAAATCCCTGATAGAGGGGATCTCATGACACGTGTCCTTCCAATCGGACGACTCAAATTCTTTCTCGGTTTCATGACTTCGCACCTTGCGATCTCACGAATCTTGATGCAAAGGTTTCGACTCTTCAACCCACGAAACCCCAAAATGAGATTTACGTGGGTGATTCAACGAACCTTGTTGGTTCAGATCCTACATCCTGATTCTCCCAAGATTGCGCTTCGAAAAATGCTTACCGTAACTTCCCTGCTCCTCTGCAAGATCTGACGGCTTCCGAAACTTCACGAATTCTCCACGGAGAACTTCGACCATTCAATTCCTCCTTAACACTCCTGCGAAATGAGCAAATATGCCTTCACGAAATTGGTCCACCAGCAAACCAACATTGCTACACCTTCTTCCAATACTTCAAGGCACTAGCCCTCTTGAGCTTTCCTTCGACAGCTTCGAATATCCTATCCCTCTTGAGCTTGATTAAAAAATCCTCAAGTCCATTGGGGAAATTTCTACGCGCACTCCTTGTGGGAATTCTTCAAATACACTCCAAGTATTTGAAGTCTTAGACTCTGTGCACTTCCTGTGACAACAGTCTTTCAACAGTTTCGCTCAGGTTGCAAACACTGAGACTTCACCCGGCCTGCGCACTCCTGGCATGGCTCCTGTGTTTAACTTTCACTTTTGCGAGAATGAGAACAAATGCTATCTCTCCTGAGCTTCCAGAGACGAACTCTGACTTCGTCAATGCACACCTTGAGGACAATTCCACTGCACTCCTTGCAGGAAAACTCTTGCTCAGATAGAGAAACAATTGAAACTCATTCTTTACTCTCCCTCTCTTCAGATTTCATACGTTCAACATGAAATCATACACTCACGCATCAAAGAAAATGCATAACAGAGAGTAAACAAGCACATATCAATCAGCATGTACAACATAGAAAGCAATTGAACACCATGAGTCTGAACTAAAAATATTTGCATTAATCCAGAACTTTTGTACATGGGTTTTTACTCTACACAGCTCTCTTTGCTTTTTCTCTCCTAAGCTCTCTTGATTATGCTGCTAATGTTACAATGACACAAGTGAGGGTGTCTATATCCATTTTCCCTCTGGCTCGTAAAACTGTCTAATCTAAGAATTCAAAGCTACCTACTTACATTTACTAGCATAAATGGCTCTTAGTCCTTTAGACGAGAGTGGGATGTTCAAGGTCTGATTACAATAAAGAAGTACACACTTCCTTAACTATTACATTTAAGTTTGGCGCATCCAACTTCAAAACATTTCAAAAAAAATTATCATGTGCCAAAATGCATTGGCGCTTTCCCCATGCTCGCTTGACGTTGGTGATGCTCCTGCATCAGAATGTTAGAGAATAATTGAAACCAAAGTTTGACTACATTTTGAGGTTGCTCAAGTTGTCTCGATGTGACTATAGGGTTTCTGGGTGCAGGGAGTGAAGCAAGGACTTGCGCAATTTTAAGGTAAGCAATGGGTTGTGGGGGTTTCTCTTGCATATCGAGCTAGGGATATTCTGAAATACTTATATGGCATTATTAAATAACAACTTATTTTTTAGAGGGTCATACCTATCTTCTCTAGGTGTTTCTTTATGGATCTAAGGTAAAGTGTCAGCATCATCTCCTGACTTTTCTCCTCCTCGAGTAATGATATTGAGGTTGGGAAATTTTCCTTTAACAACTCTCTTGACTTTTGAACTGATGAGGTTAGTTCCTCATTGTCATACCCAATCTTCCCATTTTGAAATTAGTTCTGGGAAGTCTTCAATTGCATGCCCATTGGTTCTGCAGTGAGAGAATCATGGCCGCCTCAGATGAGGACAGTCTCTCACCATATGGCTTTGCTCGTCACAGTTATAACATATGATTGGCCATCTTCCCCCACGNTCAATTGCATGCCCATTGGTTCTGCAGTGAGAGAATCATGGCCGCCTCAGATGAGGACAGTCTCTCACCATATGGCTTTGCTCGTCACAGTTATAACATATGATTGGCCATCTTCCCCCAGTTCTTCCTACTCTGAAGTCTCCTCCAGCTCCACCTCCTTGACCTGTTCCCGATCCTTGAGGGTTTTCATTCACCATGAATGTTTTTCGGTCCAACCTCTCTACAAGTACATCCAACGCTCTACATTGATTGGTAGTGTGTGTGGTATATGTGCAGAACTCACAGTGTACTGTATTTGGTACTGTCGAATATTTATGCATAATGGAGCATTGTTTTGTCCCATTCCCATGGATTCGACAGATCTCACAATACTCAACTGCTAGTGTTGCTTAGCTCCTTGGCAAAGCATGATATGGGGTGGGGTTATGGAATGGTAAGTTCACAGATACTTATGCAGCTCCTCCCGTGGGTCTTGGTGAGGGTCCCATTGGATTATGAGAAAGTCCCATTCCCCTCATTCATGGACATTCATTCACCAGATTTCCTTCTGTATAATATCCAGTGCACCAGAACTACACTCATCATGGTCTAGGTATTGTCATTTCTTGAATTTTTTCTGTCAGCACTGATATTTTCCCTTGTATTTGCACCAAATTCGCATCTGTTGCGGGTCTAGTCACTCTCAAGATCCCAGGATATCCCATCATGGATTCAATCTTCATTAATTTTTCCAAGGTGTCTGTCAAAGTGGCTATCCGTTGTTGTATTAACGGAATCTGTGTCAAAGGTAGCAATCCCTGAATGTACCATTCCCTTTGATGTTCCTCATGAATTGGATGTGCTAACCTCCCTATAGCATATTTAAACTTCTAGTTGTATTCCCGATATGATTCACTTTCCCTTTGTTGAATCTCTCACAACTCAGACAAAGCTTGTTGTTTTGACTGAGGTAGTTTAAACTCTGCTATGAACCTGGTCTGTACCTGACCAAGTGTGGATGATTGACCTTGCATTCCTGTCACTCCCAACTCAATAATATTCATGTACCACTTGAGAGAGTGACCCCTCAAGGTATTATGAAACTCAACCAACTTATTTGCATCCAAAGTCCCTCTGGATCTCCAAATTTCCTTGCACAAGAACCAATGTTGCTCAACATCTTCATCTCCCTTACCCCAGAACTCTGGGTATTGGGTAATCAAACCTCCTACATGACCATCCATTGTTGATCTTGGTGCTCCTCTCAAAATGAATCCTAACAATCCTGCTTGTGATCTACCAAGGGATCCCAATATCCTCCTTGTACTAGCATTTCCTGGTTGTGGCTGACTAATTAATTGTATCAGAACATAACTAGCATGAAAAGGTAGTATCGAAATTACCACTTGTATAGAAGATGCTTGGCGTATGGGTGATTCAGGCCTGGTACCAATGGCTTCGAGCGGTTTTCTTTAATCTGGGGCGTCTCATTTTCTTCCTCTGGAGTTGTCTCTTCATCCATATTCCTGATATTCCCTAGAATCGGGGCCGAATCTCCTCTTTATTCTTCAAGATTGATGTTGGCCTCCTCCTCTCTTACGTCTACACCTTCTCCTTCTTGTCCAGCCTTCTGGGGACTTCTTTCTCTCTGTGCTTCTCTCTCACTTACTCTTTGATTGGCCAGTCTCTCATGTCTTCTCATCTTCCGTAACTCTTCCATATGTCTTTCCTCTACTTATCTTGGACCAACTTCTTTCTGCAACTTCTCGGACTATCTTGTTTCTTTCTTGATCTTTCCATGCCACCACTTCTCAACTATGGCAGCTCTTTTCAAGGCTCTCACATCTCTTGAGTCTATGTCTTCTTTCCCCCACCCCCCATTTGTCAACGAACCCTTCCCCTCTCCCAGTCCATGATTTTACCCCGTCCTTGCCCTACCCCAAGCGAGGGTGTTTATGCTGCCATATCAGTCAGGGATATAGTAAACATCCCCTCTTACATCAAGAAAACTTTAATCCACAGGAGGATTTATCTCAACAGTCTTCCCCTTGCATCTTTCTTGAAATTCGCCTCTTCTCACGAAACATATTGGTGGTTCTCAGTTGCAAACTTGATAATGTATCCTTCAAATGTGGTATTGACCCATAAATAAATCACTCGCATGACTGGATGATCTATCCGATGAAGTGCTGCAATATTTTCTATGTCCCAAGTACAGGTCCTCTTGACTCGTTCTTGGAACTCGGGAGATTCTTGGAGCCCATTTATCCAGTGGAAAAGTTATTCCGGGAACTTAACCCAGAATATCTCATATCGGTCACTCAATCTTTCTGAGTAAAAGACTTCCTCATTAGTATCTGCCACAAATTTTCCCCTCAGCTCTGCTTCTTTTCATATGAATGTGTCACAATTTAATTCCCACCATTGGTCAATATTAGATCTATGAATCTGCGAAAGCATCCTTCCTACATGTTCCCTTTTAACGCAGCTCCCAACAACTGAACCATTTTGTTGGTGCAAGTTTGATCAGACCAGGGTCCTTCTCAGGTTACCAACAAAAGGGTATCGAGTAGTCTAGAGCGCTGGAAATTTCATCTCCTCTGAAGAGAATAAGTATCACTCGAAGCACTGCTGAGACAAATATATAGGGAAGGGAAAGGAAAATACTTAGGAGGATTCACAGAACCTTCAAGATTCATCCTGATCTTGCACAAGACACCTAACTACAGAACAGATCTAAACTCATGTGTGCAAGAACTGAAACTACTTATTCTGTGAACAAGCATTTAAACATAGAAACATCATGTCGAACTCATAAACCATAAAGAAGTACTGTAATACATAAGTATAACAAAGAAAGACACAACATATTTCAAACTCAGAGATATATAGTAGCACTATAATACAGACTCCTGGCTCTGGACTCAAGTCATCAATCTCTAACTCTCAAAAAGGTGTACATATTACATTACAAACTCAAACTCTGACCTCTCATCTGCATACAATAACTATGACATCAACTTAACAGTAAGGGAAATATCGAACTGAACACAATCACAATTCAACCGAACAATAACCCTTTTACAATCATATTCATCCCTATATATAAGCTAAGTTGTGTCTTTTGTCTTGGTTTTCACACTTTCTTGTTCCGTTGCAAATTATTTTTCTTTGTTGGAGTTGCGTTATCATTTTCGCAACTAATTTCCGTTGTTTTTACTTGCTATGTTTTCCAGCTTCTTTTGAAGCTTGTGCAACTCGTAATAAGCCAAAATTGGGACTGTATTCCTTCTTGTGCAACTCATTATCCCAAAACAAAGGTCCCAACAACCACAAATAAGGATAATGGAATCCAATAGAATGCATGAATCCCAATGTGTGAATAGATTTATTGCCTTCGAACATAAGGGAAACCACCCAGTCAATGACCAATGATGAATTGTCGACTATTGGGTTCAATGTTACCTACTAATGAGGAAAGTAGGACCAGGGTGCACAATAGGACTACAGGCTTTATGTAACTCTGAGACATGCTGAGGGTGTGGCCGACATGCAAAGTCAAGAGTTATGAGGAATGGCCGACACAAGTTGATAGACATTCTTTGAACAAGAGCATGAGACATATGGAAGACTCTGGCAACATCGACTCAATGATGAAACTTTGAGATGAAGGAGGCATCAATCAAACTCTCCATAGTGACTGGAAGAGTAAATAGTCGGGGGAGTAAACTCTTTGTAACGAGCTCAACTTCTTGAGGTCATGCTAAAACCAAAATTGATGACATGTGGACTCAAAATTTTGTGCTTTGTTCAAAGGCGACATGACTGCTGCCAATATAAGATAATATTCGTTTATCACCCGTCTTTTTTTGTTTTTTCATAGTCAAATGAATGTTATGATATAGAGGAGGAAACAAGTGTCGCAAGTAAGCAATATAGTTCCATAAGTGGAACATACCTATGCTCAATGAAAGGACTTGCATGCAGGATATGGACACTCGGGGGAATGTTTCCTCTTGGTTATACTGCTTCAAGTTGCAAAGGATATGAATGAGGCTCTACTTGGTTGATGATGCAAACTGTTGAGGTGAAAGGCTTAAAACACAAATCAAAGAACCGAAAATAAGATCAATACTGCAAGCAAGAGAATGAGATCCAATTACAACTTAATGCCAAAAAAAATTCTTTTTGGTAATATTAGTCTGCTTGGTTTGAAAAAGGGATAAAATTGCACCAAATAAACTTCCTTTCAAATCCAATTTACGAGTGTGAAAGAGACAAGTTCACTCAAAAATATTTTTGCTTTTTGAGAGAGACAGAAAAGAGTTTAAATTAGATCATTTGGGAGTCCTCTAGGTATAGGTCAACATGTTTATGAGTAAGAAATGAGGTTCGAACATAAATTCATGTATTAGCTATACGGGACTACCAGTCCTACAGAAAAAAATATCTGCATGGGCACCGAATGAAGCAAGATCTCTAACAAGGGTACCCATGTTTGTAGGTCTCTACCATTCGATAACGACACTTCTAGTTTCATATAGAAGGTTCTGTGTCACTATAAAATGGGTTCGTACCTAAGGCATATGAGCTGCAGTCATAGGATTATGCAAGTGTGCATGATGGATTAGATACCTATCCTATATGTTGGGTAATGAAAATATCTATTCAAAGTTATGAACAGGCAACACGGATGGTGCTAGAGTTGAGAGAAAGAGAGCATGAAGAGGTGGATGCTACAGTGGAGAGAGATCCATGGGCCAAAATGGCCTTAAAAATATGTGGGCTATACAAGTTTTGGGATCTCAAAGGTATGAGGGCTCAAGTGATATTTCTTTAGCTATTTGTAAGCTACTAGGATCTGGATAGTGAGACATTCAACCTTGATGGACAACCATTAAGGATTGAAGTTGAGAACATCTATTTCTTAGTGGGATTGTCACATCAGAGTGAGGTGGTCAACCTAAAATCCTGGGGAGCTAGGAGTGGCATGAATATCGAGGATTATAGAGCCACTCATTGCATTGCAGGGACCGAAAAGGTAGGGAGCCAACTCCCAATCAGAGAGAGCAACAATGTGAGTCTCAATATTGTTGTCCTAGTTTTGACATGGATCACAAGATCAGTCTCTTTGCACCAGGCATCGAGGACACTTATGTTCTATTTAGTGGAGTGCTTGTGACCCACGGTGTATGATTGGTGCACCTCACTATTGGCCAATATGAAGAGCCAATTGACAATGTGCAAACTGGGTAGAAAGAGGAACTTTGGGTTCTCCTCTAATCTTTGTAGTTTTTTCTTTGAGCAGGTTCTAGGTCTAGGCCCTAGAGTTGAGATTACTCTACGTGGACCTCGCAATCCATCCAAGGCACGATGGACCAAGGTGATGAGGAAACAGGGGGGTGGTAGGGTGCCAACACCCTACAATGATGACTTTTTTTTCTGGTGGAGATGGTAGGTGATAGCTCTAGATGACTGCCCTTATGTAGGGATTGAATTCATAGGAGATCTTGACATGCCATTACCACCAGGTTCTGCCTACAAAGACATAGGTATGTCACGGTTTTTTAATATTTCATTTTTTTGGATTTTTGTATAAGAAGACAAAAATATTTTTGTATGATGTTAAGTGCTAACTAAACATGTATGTGATGCAGACGTAGGTCCAAGATGACTGGACGAACTTCCATGACATTTTCGGA
>JASDQU010438928.1:20451-30504 GCA_032191745.1 Picea mariana | reverse complement strand
ATCTTCGGATTTACTTATGTTACAATGTGTACATTGATGATAGTGTTTTCTTTGCTTTAGTTATGTGACAAATTCCAATCTAAAAAAAAAATAGCATATGCATCAAATACATAATTAGAACTTCTAGGTATGTGATGGTAAGTAATAAAATCAAATATCGTTCCAAAATTTGTACCCGTAGGAATCGTCGGAGTAGAGTAGGGTCAAGCACATGGTAATTTTCATTCAACTGACATACTACTAACTGGTAATCCAGGCGAACTGCTAATGAGTGAATACCATGTGAAATTTCATCATGCAAAAGTTATATAACAATGTTATATTCGACCACATTATTCGTGGATGGCCCTAGGAAAACACCACCTGAAGACACCAGTAGACCCTTGGGTGGGTAAACAACCCAAGCGGTGTAAGCCAAGTTCTATGTATGATGAATGGCCCTGTCTGTGAATCCTAAGTAGACTGAAGACTCTGTTTACATCTCCCAACCAAGGGAAAACTCGATAAACAAGATGAAGATAAAAATAAAGGGAAAATATATATACACTAAAATACATTATTATACAAATAGTTACGCCCAATATTGGGGCTCAAGTATAATATATTTTCAAATAGATCCCATTCTTAGGCTCAACCAACATGTTCCCTTCATAATATTCTAATTCATAGGATCCTTTTTCTAAGACACATCGCATGATATAGGGATCGTGCCACATGGGTTTGAACTTGTCTGCCCCCAGTGGTTCTTTGGCTTGATCATATAGAAGGACCAAGTCACCTTCAACATACTGTCAAGGATAGACAAAATTATCATATTGGACCTTGACACGTCTTTTATTTTCTTCGATAGTCATCAAGGCGTCTTGATGTTGCTCATATAGACTCTCTAGGTGCATGAGGCATTATTTGAGATCGAAAGTACAAAGTAGGAGCATAACTTCCAATATGAGAGAAGGGATTTCTTGTTCAATAGGTATGATTGACTCAACACCATGTACTAACTGTAAAGGACAAAAGTTGGTGGAAGTGTTGATCGAGGTTCAGTATTCCCAAAGTGTTGGATAAAGCATGATATGCCGGTCAGGTTTTCTCTGGCTGAAATTTTTATACAAAATGGCCTTGAGAGACTTGTTCACGACCTCTACTTGTCCATTTTATTTGGGGTAGTAAGGGGACAAATTACCATGCCTAAAACCTATATTAGATGTTATTTCTTTCATGATTTCATTATGAAAGTGACTTCCATGATTAGTGACAATCTCACTTGGGATTTCGAACCTGGCTATAATTTGATTGAATATGAAGAAGGCAACAATCTTACCATCGGATTTAACTGTAGGCATGGCCTCAACCCACTTAGTAGAGTAGTATAAATCCATGAGAATGTGTTGATTCCCCCCAGCCGAAGTTGGGTTGCAATCCACAAAGTCCACCCCCCACTTGGTGAAGGGACCGATGGTAACAACTAGATGGAGATGGGTTGGATGCGAGCACATTTTCTGAGTGAACACCTGGCAGGGGTGACACTTCTTAACCTCTTTGACACAATATTTAAAGATAGATGACCAAAAATAATCGGCTCACAAAAAATTTTGGGTTGTCGCAAGCTCGGATAGATGACCACCACAAGCCCCACTGTCAGTCATTTAGAACAGGATCAGATTCTTCATGAGTTAAAAAATGACACAAGATATTTTCTATTCCTCGACAATACAGAGCGTCGCTGATGATAAGATGATTCTTAGCTTGGTACCATATATGTCATCGGTCATATTGCGAGATATGTTGAGGGAACTTCAAATTTTGAAGATAGAGAACAATATCTCCACACCAGGGTTTTGACGATGAGACAAGGAAAATTTGTTCATTCGAAAATGAATCAACATGAATAACATCCTTCTCTAATCGAGGGAAGTCAAATATTAACTCTGCAAAAACTAGTGATTTTTTGGACTTCACAGAAGCGAAATTGAGATCGAACTCTTGTAGAATGAAAATCCATTTATTGTACTTTCCCTTTATGGTACGCATACTAAGGACATATTGAAATGGATTGACATTGAAAACCACAATAGTTTTGCAAAGAAATATATAGTGTCATAAGCATTGGACTGTGTGAACAAAATCGAAAGCTAGATTTTCAACATGATAATATTTGAGTTCGGGGCCAAATAAGTTTCGAATAAGATAGTAAATGATGTGCTCATGGAGCTTGTCATCTTCCTGAACCAACCCCATACCAATCATCTCTTCAGACGTGGTGACATAAAGAAAGTAATCTCTACCGCATTCTGGAGACTTCAGTAGAGGTGTTGATACCAAGTCTTTCTTCAATGCATCGAAGGATTCCTGGGCTCACTCATCCCAGATAAAAGGAGTTTCCTTCTTCAAGAGACTCATGAAACCCTTATTCATATTGGCATAGTTCACTATAAACCATCGTAAAAAGTTAGCTTTCCCCTGTAAACCTTGAAGTTGAAGAATAGTGCACGGAAGAGGCAATCGAAGTATCGCCTCAACCTTTAATGGATCTACCATGATCCGAGTCTCAGAGAATACAAATCCTAGAATTCAACCTAACCTAATGAAAAAGATGCATTTATGAGGGTTCAACCAGAGGTGATAATGGAGACATCTTTCAAAGACTAGTCTAAGGTGCTTAGGGTGATCCACTCTCTTACAGGGGTGAGCAACAAGATCCTCGAGATAGGCTTTGACTATATTCTTTAAATCGTGAAATGTGAAGGTAATTTTTAATCTCATGTTCGACAATTCGATGGTTGACTCCTTCCATCTCTTCATATGACCAAGAAAATACATCTCAGAATTCCTTGAAGAGTTCAGTGTAGATCAGAATTTCTTATTGCGAACAATCTACACCGATGTATACATTTTAAACATTTCCGGGAGTATGAGAGATATTGATCGTGACAGTATGAGAGATACTCTCCATGTTTCCCTTGGCATAAATGACGTGTTTATCAAGTGGAACTACGGTGTGACTGACTATATCGCTCAAGGTAGATCTAAAATCATATTGGTCAATTCTAGCAAGCTCTGGGAGAAAATAAGAGTGATGATGCATATCATCCCAAGGAATGTTGGAACCATTCATGGCCTCAATGATAGATTTATCTAAAGGTAAAGTCTCATTGAGGCAGTCATGTGAACAAGAAGATGGAGTGGCCCACGCGTTCTCCAGAAAAGGATCCTCCTTGTTCATCTGCGAGGTAATAGGATCTGGATCGACGGAAGAGTCAAGAATAGATTGATACAAAATATCTACTTTTGATAGTGGCATGGACATTCCGTAATGTAACTGACCTTCACAAGACGCAGTAGAGGAAGGTAGGGTCCAAGGATCGTTAAAAAATGAAGTGCAGAAAGGAACAAACCTCTCTAATGAAATGGGCCTACTGGACATGGCGTATATATGATGAACTTGTTCCATGAGTCAAAGGTACCCATAAGTGATGAATACATTCTGACACCTATATTCTCAGTTTCCATATGAGAATTGTCGATCATGAGGATCAAAATTCCAATAGATGCATTGGGGCTAGTGTATGCAAAGGAAAATTGGTCAATCATCACGATCTTCCCATCATGAGGAAAACAAAGAGTTTGGAAGATAGGTGATATGATTGCATTCATAGAATAATTCCAATTGCGTCCTAGTAACAAGTTATAGTCAAGAGGTTCATCAACCACCTCGACATCCACCTGTACCGTCTTCCACCTAACTGGAATGAAAATATAGGAAGAATACCGTGAGGGTGGAAGGAACGATCGTCAAAATCAGTCAACATGGTCGAAGACTGAGAAAGGGTCGGAGATCCGAGGGATTTCCAACAAACCATGGACATCACATATGTTGCAGCGCCTTCATCAACAACAATACGCTTGATGGTATACTTCAAGTATCCCACATGTATTTGGAATGTCACATGGTAAGACAAGCGAGGCTTCACATATTTGACATCAAAGTTGATAACTTTCGAGCCACAAGGATCTAGAGATCCTAACGCATATATCAAGGCATTACTCTGTGAAGGACACATCTAATGTACCTCTAGAGTCAACATCGCACAAGGGGTTTGACCCAGATCCTCAATAATAGATTAATTCTGGGTGACTCTAGAAATAGGATTGTGGGTAGAGTGCTTGAGCACTCCTTTCAGAATATGAGGTAGAGGCTCTGGTTTTTTTATCTATAAGGGCATCTCCGGAGGAGGGGGAGACTATAGACTAGGTATAGTTTGTGGAGAATTGTAATCGTGAGATCGAGTGGCTACATTAACCTTAGATTTAACCATATTGATGCATAAATGATCATTTTCTTGCGTGGATGTGTTTTGACTCCCACTCGCCACATTTTCGGCATTCAAAAATCTCGAGGCCATGTGTTGATTATGTGGAAAAGGATTAGTTAGCACGACGGTTGGTAGAGATAAAAACCTCGCAGATTCTGAAAGTTTGGGGCATAAATGGGTAAGGTGATCGCCTGTACAAAGATTACAGAGAAAATTCGCCTTCCACCTTTCTTTCTTACTATCACCAACATTATTATTATACTTCTCACTATTATCATTATCCTTAGGTTTATTATTGTTCTTCCAACCCTTAAGATTATTATTACATCCTTTCTTTTTATTCCCTCCTGTATGTTGGTTACCATTCAGGTTGTTTTACGATTGCACATAATGTACATCTGTTGAATGAGTAGGATTGAAGGACACAGACGAAGCTAGCCCTCCTACAGACTGGTTTAGAGACAACTCTTTTAAATGGATTGTCGTCGAGTCTACAGATTTCACATTAGCAGAGCCTACAATGCCATCGACATGAGGCCTGAGATTTTTTCTAGGGTCATAGTTTGACCTTGGTGCATCTGGAAGAATATCGTATAAAATCCTAGACTAAGCATATATAAGATCTTACTGTTGGGCTTTAAAAATCACTTCTTCCTCAGATGTAACCCTGGATGTAGAAACATCCTTTGAAATATAAGGCAGGAGAGATTTGAGGAACCACTCTTGCAGGAATTCTGGGGCCTTGCAAGTCTTTATCAACCTCTTTCATCTATGCCACTCATGGATTTGATAAAATATATGAGTGGCTTTGTCCTGGCGTAAGGTCGATAGAAGTTATAAGACAACATTGTAACGAACCGACAATTGGAAGAGGTTGAGGAATATTAAGACCATCTAACTAAAGGTTTTGTATGACCCCCTAGGTAGCTCGATATACCATTTTGTGGAGACCCCCATGAGGGTATTTTGAAACAATATTAACCGAATAAAATTGTTTTTAAGGGAATTCGAAGAGAACCAAAGGTGAAAAGTAGTGACATGATCACCAATATCCTCACCATTCTTTCCTTTGAATTTTGGAATATCCGAAGGAATATTGGTGAGGGTAGGGGGCCATGTCAAATCATGACACATATGATCATTCATTAACTTAGACAAGTCTGGTAGATTGAGTGTGGCCAGAAAAGGGAGACGGGTTTGTGACATCTGGCCCTAAGATCCCTGGAAATATTGTTGTTGGGGAATTTGCAACCCATCCAGGGTTCTGGTAAGCACCATGGCCCTATCCATGATTGTAATACCCTCCTCTAGATTGATTCATGAGTGGTTGGTTGGGAACCATTATAGTAGGAATGTTCTGATGAGGGTTGTAAAAAATTATTCCAGTCAAATTGGCTCCAGGTTGGGGGTTGCCCAAGGTATGAAACTGACCTCCTCCGGGTGTGAATCTAGAGGATAAAGGTGGATTCGTCATGCCAAATGTGTTGGTTGGAATCGTTATAGAGGAGGTGGGTGTAAAGGACAGACCATAAGTAGTAGCTTGTCTGCCAGGTTGGTTACTCCATCCAGAAGCATTAGGAACAAGATTAGACCCAGGGTTGAAAGGATGAAAGCCTCCAACTGTAGGAGTCATTTGTGGGACATGGGTACCACCAAATGAGAAAGGAGTATGTGGAGGAGTTGTGTCCCTGAGTCCAATACTAGTATTTGGACTACACGCTGGGATGGAGGTTGAAAATTGTGATGTGAAATTCAACACACCATAAGAAAAAGGACTAGAGGCCATAGGGATGGACTGAACATTGTAACCCGGTGAGTGACCAAGAGACCCAAAATAGTTTGTGTCTCTAGGTTGAGTATTCACTATAGGATGGGAAGAGGTAATAATAGGTACCTCCGGCACTACAACCATTATGGTTGACGGTGTCGAAGGGGTACCATTAACTATAATAGGTATGGAAGTTGAAGGACTCCTAGTATCTTTCTAACTCAATTTAGTACTCATCCTTGTATGATCACAAGTATGATAAGTGGAGGTGTGTGTACCATGTTTGATAACTTTACGCCTTTTAGAAGGAAAAGAGTCAAAATGTGGTGGTAATTGTAACAAGCGGCGAGACCTGCGAGGAAGCTAGTCTGGCTCCATGATGACTCAAGACTCGAGATATAAAAAAAAAATCCTAAGGCCAACAAGTAATCAAAGAGAACACCAAAATAAAATAAAAGGTCAATATGCACACAAACGAGATAAAGTTGATGAAAAGGGGCCTCCCTCCCTAAAGTAGGTATGCCTTTCCCAAGAGGGGCCTGAGACTCCCTGCTAAAGATCGGAGGTATCAAAATCACTTATAAGGGCCATCGTGGGCTTAACAACCAATCGGTCAAATCCCCCCGGAGAGGTAATCCTCCATAAAGGTTGTGTGTTTTCTGACCCTTATCTAACTCAGGGTACCTGCAGAATAACCCTTGTAAGTAACCTATGTGGTTCCTATGTTAAGCAACTAAGCAATCATGATATAACCAATGAACATGAGAATAGTCGCAAGTCAGGTCCACCGTATGTGCAGGGTAAAAAAGCATGAAACCTTGAAAGCACTGCCTCTCATAGAGGTAAAGGTACTATCAATATCCCCATATACGAATAGATACCCAGAATATATCTAACGCTAAGAAGGTATCTGAGGGATATCCCTTCAACCAACCTCATGTGACCTCGTGTTTAACTCCGGTGTAAGAGGATCCTCCTGACGTCACCAATTATATAATGGATTTCATCACTCCCTTTGTCAAACTCATATATTGATTTAATAGTCTTGGAGAAATTTACTCACAAAATCCTATTCCAAGGCTCTAAATGCTAAGTTAGTTTGTGCACCCTAGAAAATAAAATCGTTTCTAATCAATTTTAAATTATCAACGTTACTTTTATTGGCCTTTATTACTCAAAAAAGGTGTGGTCGTGAAACTAATGATGTTATGACTCAACAATTAAAATGAATGAATATGAATACAATGCAAAGTCCTAACTTTAATTCCCAATAAATTATATGCTTTTCAAAATGCAATTTTCAATTTAATTCTACAATTCCAAATAAGATGAAATATTTCTTTACATGTACTAAGATCAATGATAAGGACCCAAAAGATCAAATGTCATCAATGAAAAATGCCTGATATTTTTGTATTTTCAATATAAAAGAATGAAAATGAAAGGATTGAACAACAACTTGATAGAAAAACTCTATTGTATGTAAACATAGACAAACCAAGTAGGATATCAAGAAGCAAACACCCAGCCCAAGATGCAAGGACAATCAAATGAAAAAGAATGATGATAAAGGAACCACCCAAAACTTCAACCAAAGAAAGGTTTCCTATCATTCCACAGACACTTAAAAGTCATAACATAGACCCAAGAAGACTCAACAACCATCAAAACTTACCTAGCAAACATCAAACCTAGCAACCAAGCAACAAAGGGTGATGTATGCGAATTTTCAAGAGAAAAGCACATGTATACGCCTCTTGCAAAAGGAAAACAAATGTATGTACGTGACTATCAGGTAAAAACCTGCGTATATGTGTTAAAACACAACAATGCTAAGGAGGAGGTTAAGAAAATTAGACTCAGAATGAACAGAGGATGTCAAGTAGTCATATGACAAGAAAATCAATATCAATGAGAGCAATTAAAGGAGAAAAACACTCCAAACCCCGAAAAGAAGATTCTTCCCCAATATGGTCGCCAATTTTGTTACGAGGAAAATATCTCTATGGCTAGGGGTAAACCACAATAGATGAAAATGACTACATAAATCAAATCTAATATCAGATATGCTATATAAAAAAATATGTTAACGAGATAGGATAAAATGCCTACCTTGTCCAGATGTTCAATGAAGTCCAACATTGAGCACTTGACTCAAATAAAAACACCTGCAAATTGTCCTCAAAAACAAAGAAACGAAAGAATATGGTGATAGTATATAATTTTAGCACATTCAATAGCATAATCCATCAACATTCAAAGCAAATACTGCCATGGAATAACAATGAAAATATTTGCAAGATATTAGTTGGACAAGAAAAGAGTATTTCTATTAAAATGTAATCAACAGAAGTGAATGAATTACAAACTGTTTTGTTGGCACGGTTCAAAATAGAGAAACTAAGTCCCTTTCATATGAGCCTCTACCACTTAAATCCTCCACCAAAGGCAAGCTCATATAAGAGAAACAATGAGGTTCTCAATCATGTAGGGAAGAGCTTGGGGGATGAACAATAAGTTCAGACTTAAAAGGATAAAGGGATGTAGACTCAATATGAAGTGAATAATTTTTCCAGAGTAATTGTGTTCTCAAAGTTGAATTCTTCTCATGTTTCCCATAGCTCAGATTTGGCCCATTTATAGCCTTCAAGTGGAACTGAAGGGTCGAGTCAGAACGTTTCCAGTATATGGAAGGTCAAGGATCATGGATTTTGTGACGTGACATGGAAATCTGACACCATTTTTTAATGTTGGGCACAAAACCCGATGTACACGAGTTGTAGTGGTGCAGCTTATGTATACACATGTTGTATAATAGATAGGGAACGCATATGTGGAAAAACAATTTTTTTTATCTCTGGGATTTGCAAAAAGGGACTTCAAGTCTGCATAGGGAAATGGAACAAGGCCTTCTAAGAAAATTTGCATAGGGTGAGGCAAATATTGCTATAACACTCCACCGCTTCAATCCTCCACCAAAGGAAATATCATATAAGAGAGACAATGAGGTTATCCATCAAAAGGGAAAGAGCTTGGGGGTTGAACAATGTGTTTAGACTTAAAAGAACAAAGGGATGCAAATTCAATATGAAGTGAATAATTTCTCCAGAGTAACTTTTCTCTCAAAAGTTGAATTCTTCCCCTCTTTCCACAGCTTGGATATGGCCCATTTATATCCTTCAAATGGAACTGAAGGGCTGATTCGAAATGTTTCCAGTATATGGAAGGTCAAGGATCATGGATCTCGTAACGTGATATGGAAATCCAACACCATTTTTTAATTTTGGGCACAAAAACCAATGTACATGGGTTGTAGTGGTGCAACCTACGTATACTAATGTTGTATAGCTATTAGGGCATGTATATGCGGAAAAATATTATTTTTAGCTCTGGGAAGTGTAAAAAGGGACTTCAAGTCTACATAGGGAAATGGAAAAGGCCTTCTCAGCAAGTTGCATGGGGTGAGAAAAATCTTGCTATAACACCAATGTTCTTTATACCATGTTGATTCATAAAGGATTTCCACAATGAGTGAATATTAAAGAACCAAGTAGACTTAGATGATAATCTATAAATCTCATTCAAGTTGGCATCAAGAACTAGATTGGCATTGATCCACCAATATGGCATCCTCGAAGAGTAGTATTTTTTTTCTATTCTCTATTGGTTGTCTCGCATTTCTAATAAGTTGATTAGTTGGTTTATATTTCATGAATCCTTTGAAGTAATTGCATTTCTAGTATGTTCATTATGATGTCAAGACAATAACTCCCAACTTTAGGAAACTTTCATGAATGACTAGACCTTGTCCCTACTCAATAATGCATTTGTCATCCCTAAACAACCAACATTATGCTTTTAGATCCAATCACATCTTCTAATGATGAGAGTAGTGATAAAAAAGGTCCATAGATTTTAAAATACCCTTCTCGAGTACTCGCACGGTTGAGAATCAAGAAAACTTTGTGAAAT
>JASDQU010438928.1:0-15358 GCA_032191745.1 Picea mariana | reverse complement strand
ACTAGACCTTGTCCCTACTCAATAATGCATTTGTCATCCCTAAACAACCAACATTATGCTTTTAGATCCAATCACATCTTCTAATGATGAGAGTAGTGATAAAAAAGGTCCATAGATTTTAAAATACCCTTCTCGAGTACTCGCACGGTTGAGAATCAAGAAAACTTTGTGAAATATTTTCCTCTAACCAAATACCAAGAGGTACCACCAAATGCAATGCACATTGAATGACAAGCTTGCATTGAAATAATTACCCTCCCAACAAAGGGGGTCCTTGACATCTTTCTAGGACTTCCAAATATTTTTTTCTAAAAAATTGACATGGATAATTTGGAATTTGATTGGAGTGAATAATAAACTAGGCAAGTTGAGATGTTTCCAACCCTTTTTCCTTAACTAGGCCCCTTGTAGAAAATTGTTGCACAATAACACTTTCCAAATCTCATGAACTTCCACTTATTTTATCACCCATTTACATATGGATTGGGCTTTATGAAATGATAATATAATCATTCCAAACCCACCTTGTTCCTTTGTACTATAGAAATATCTCAATTTAACTTGATGGAAACCCTTTTTCCCTTTCAGGTTAGCCCAAAGAAAGTCTTAGAGTATTTTCTCCAACCATCTGTAGGTCACAACAAATAACTCAACAAGAATAATAATGAATAGGTGGAAAGAGGAACCTTGGAACAAATTTGGAACATAGCTTCTAAGGATAGAGGTTGAGGCATCCACTTATCCGTCTTTTTAGCTATTTGTTCTGATAGACCCTCCTATAGATGTTTTGGAAAATCTTGGAAAGAAAAGGACATCCCTAGAAATTGAAATACATTCCTAGGTTGAATCCAATCCCACCCTTTATAGGGAATCCAATCATGGGTACCATCCTACACCAACATCTATGAATGGATGTGGACATTTGAAACTTAGAATTTGAGGCCTCATTAAAAATAAAAATATTATTGATGGTGTTATCATCCCACTATTTGTCTTACAAAATAATATGGGAAGATTCATCCAAAAAATGACCTTTAACCATTTGACCAACATTAGGACTAGGGAAGGGAATACCTTTAATCAATCCTTTAAGAGACTAATGATGAAAGTGGTAGCCAAGGGATTCTATAATGAACGAATATGAGGCTAGGGCCAAGGCGGATCATTACCTAATTGATCTAAACAACCCAACTTCCTCATATTTAGCTTGATTAGCATAAGCATGTGCCAAAGAATCCAAAAATAAGTTTTAGAGCACCTGGATAAAGGATTGACCAAACTCAAATCCTAACACATTGTAAGAATAAACAACCATTCTACTCAATTGTAGCCTTTCTAAAAAATCTAGTTTAATGAGAAAGAACTTCAACCCTAGGCATCTATCCCATTCCATACCATCCCATATTTCAATTAAATTATAAAGGTTAAACTAACTTCGAATGAAACTATATTTCTCTTCATTGATAACCTAATATAAAATGTGTTATTTCTACAAGACCATGGCCTTGGATAAAATCTTATAGGAAACATTGAGGAGGGTAATTAGTTGCCAACTGGTAATCAATTCTAGGTCCCTCATTTTGGAGATGAATTTGATGAATCCTTTTTTGATAAAATTTCCTAGGGATTTATCTTAGATAAATCCTCTATAAACACTAATCAAGTAGGTCCCAATACAATCCCATGCAATTTTTAAAATCAAAGGAAAAAAAACCATTTAGCTTAGGAGACTCATCATCAACCATTACCATAAGATATTTCATTAGCTTTAGTTGGGTCAAATATTTATTGCTGAGACTTTCTTGTTTGTGTGAAACTTTTTGAGGTATAAGGATAATTCATGTATTCATCACCAACCTATATGCATCAATCATACCATGACATTGAAAAATAGTATGATAGGACTCAACAAATTCCCAAAAAAATCCATCTCGGTTGGTCACCCTTCCCAATTTTTTCCTCAAGGAACAAATTCTCTTAAATGATTCCTTGATAGAAATCATTTTGAAGAAGGATTTCATGGGTTGATTTTCAATGTTAAGTGAATGGAGAAGAGACCTAATTTTGACACCCCGGGTTTGATTAATCTCATAAATCTTAAAATAATATCTTAATTTGGAAACTCACTATTGAACAACTTCATCATAAAGAGTAATTTGAATATATTGAGAAGACTCCACAAACTCCTATTTGGCCACCGATGGGTGTTATATATGCACTAAAAACACACTAAAAACCCTCAATTAAATTCTCAACCTGGGGTAAGTAAACTTAGAGTTGTAGAAAAATATATGCCAAGGTATAAGGGTTGGTAGTATTATAGTCTAACTTAAGGAAGTGGCTATCTAAGGGCCAATCTATTCAAGAAAAGACTATTAATGGAAAAACCTACTAAGAAACTTCAACTATGTAACCTAGGTAACCTTTGGACAAAGGATCGATGGATAGTTTTGAGAAAGCAAATGACAACCCTACTTAAAGAAAACTATTTAAGGATAACAATAAGCAAAGAAAACTATTCATCTAATAAGCAAATAGCAACAACAAACTACTTCAACTAGCCTACTTAAATTCAATAAGAAACTATCATGTGAAAGTAAGAAAATAGACAATCAAGCATCTAACCTATTAAAGCAAGTAAACAACTAACTAACCTAGGATAACTTCTACAACAAGTAAACTCAATAAGCAACTAACTAAGCTAAGAGAAAAGTGAACTCTATTCTTAAACTAATCTTCACAACTATTTCTAATTTACAAAAGGAAATCTAATAAATTGAAAGAAAAGAGTAACTAACAACTAATCCTTGATCTATGATAAGCAAATTACTCTTTAATATACCAAAGCGAGAAGACTATCTATCCTACAACAACAAGAAAACTATCTTCTACTCTATGAAAGTGAGAAAACTATCTTCTACTCTATGAAAGCAAGAAAACTATATTCTACTCTATGAAAGTGAGAAAAACTCAAATATAGTGTTGATGGTTGTGTGAATGTCTCTAGTGTCTTATAATATCACGATGGAACTTAATAATATAAGATAATTCAAGAAGGATAAACTCGATATCGACTTCAATAGCAAAGTGAAAAGTGTGAATTAAGAAATCCGGTGAGAACTTAGCCACTATAAAAACAACATCAACTACCCTGCATATCCATGTGATTATGTAATCATGCATTAACCATCAACAACAAAAATAGATTATGCTATGAAATTCAATTGCACTCTATACTACATAAGCAACTTATACTATACTAAATTCAATAATTAACTACAACTTGAAATTGCAACCTAAATCTAAGCAAGAAATTGCATAACATAAATTAAACACTATTCTAGCATATGAGAAGTAATGAAATGAGTAAACTAGCTAACAACTAGGTAAGCAAAGACTAAATAGCAATTGAATAAACAATTTGCAAATAAAAACTAACACTATCACTATCCATCCACCAAAACCCTATCAAAGAAAACATGAATTAAAATTATGTTCTAAAACTTTGTTTTAAACTCTGTTTCAGCATGAAGAAAGTCTATTTTGCCATCTAACTACACACGAGGTTAGTGTCTAAGCTTGCAAGCTTGTTTCTATCATCTACAAAGTCACTACATATTAACAAGATTCTTCAAAATAACCTTCAAAAACTAAATTAAACCAATTAAATTATAAACAACAAATGAAATAACAAAGTAGTAAAATAACATTTCATATACAAAAAATGAAATAAAAATGCATCTATGCTCTCTAATTCACAAATAAATGGATAAGATAGTTACCCAGACTATTGGTGGACCCCCCAGCAAGTCGTGGTCACTCCTCAAATGCACACCACGAACTCAACAAAGCAATTTTGCCATTAAAACTTAAAAACACAGGTTTACACAATTCTGGCAAAATAAAAATGGAAAAACAAAGGGAAATTGTCTTTTCTCTCTAACACACGACTACTTGAACTTATTAACTATTGTATGACCACCACGATGGTATTTATAAGCTTTACAGACTGAGAGGTCGACCACTGGAGGGTTGAACCTCTTCTAAAAACAATAAATTACATTTAATGGTGCCCTAACTGTCGAAATGGAGCGAGCCAATAATCGCCCAACTTAACAACCCAAATCAAGTTGTCAAGAGTTCAGTAGCTAGAGGGGATGAGCACGAGAAAATCCCATGTTCCTGATTCTCCCATCATTGTCCGACTATACCATAACCACCAAATCGCCCATCATTTTTGTGCAGGACGGAGTGCCAGATGGAGTGTCGGATGGAGTACCGGACTGAGTATCGGATGGAGTGTTGAACTGAGTACCGGAAGAACAAACAAGCTGCGATATTTCCCCATGACACCAAAAAATGCGATTTAGATGCTTGGAAACATAAAAACATATTGATTCAAACTCAAAATCATTGCAAAACACGAATTATGCATCCCTAGTGTGGATCATAGCGATTTGACACAAAAAATATTCAAAAGATTCTTCAAAATATGAAAAATGCATATTTACATTAAGCAAAAGTATCTAATTACTCTCATAAAATCGATCATATCACGAGCCCAACAACCACTTTATGGTATGAGTAGTGAAAATTTGTTATATTCCATCAAAATACACACAAGAAAGTTATGATTTTTTCAATGGCTTCAATCCACCATACGATCGAAACATCCTCCCCATGCAACCTATGAAACAAGATCCAAATCTATAGCATGACCTAAAGGCAAGCCAAGTGTTGAAGATGGGAAATATTAAGTATAAATTAGGATTTATGAATGAAAGTTTTCGTTTATTCCTAGGAAATTGAGAAAACTATAGGATGGTAGTCAAAGAGACTGGCCTCCCACAATAATTTCACCAACCTACCTCCATCATAGTAAAATAAGAATGTGTTCTACTCCAACAACATAACTAGCAAGGTGCTTCATGAATCACTCAACACTGTACCTGAGATTTACTAAGAGAACTATTGCTTTGACAAATTGGCTCTCTAATACTTATAAAGGTCATAAAGGTTGGATCTGGCCTTGAGACCAATGTAGGTCATATGTTCTTTCTAAGGCATGTATATAAGGTTAACCCCAATTTTATCTTAATGGGACTTCATGTTATTGAAGTCTCCACTAAAAAAATACTCTACATGCAGGAGAAATTATTGTATCCAATCCCATAACACATCTCTTTATTGAGGGCATACAAATCAACAAAGACCAAAACTTGACCATCAATATTGAGGAGAACCCACACAACTCAACTAGACAAGTCATTTATTTGATCAATAATGAAATTCATTGCAACATTAAGTGGGATAAAATTGGCTACCCTCTTGCCTATCCTTTGATGGGGAAGAGAGATGTGTGGTTGGAATTGTTGTAGGAGTCACGAAACTATGAATTTAGTGGGTATTCTTCTATTAGAGTGGACATCACCAGGCATAGGACCTTATTTGTCCTTGTGGACTCATAACCCTAATTCGGGTGACCCACCACTGAAAGAAATGGAGTACTAGAGTCTATAGTTAGGTGGAACAACCATCATCTACAATAAGTTGTGTAAATATTGATAAAGATAAGTGTTTTGATCACTACTTATTTACATTTTTCATGTTATAATTGAATGCTACATTTACTCTTTGTTTTGCATGTTTGCATGCTACTCATAATTTTTAAATGGTTTTCATTCAAAAAATTTAAATTACCAATGGTTGCATGAGCATGTTTACTATGTTTCATGCATGTATTCGTAATAAAATGGTATCAAAGGTAAGTTTATGTCGAATTTGGTTTAGTGATGTGCCTTGTAAGGGAGTTGGGTATGCCACAAAGTGGTATAATATTTTTTGGTTTAACACCAAACTTTTATGGGCCAGAGACCAGTGTGAATTCAGTACATTCGTAGTTGTACAGTTTCAATCTTATGTCAAATTTGGGGAAAATGGTAAAATTGGAGTGAAATCCCTAATTTATGTGAAAAATTATGAGTTTAATTTCAATTGGGGATGTCAAATTAATGGATATCAGTGTCTATTTGATAGGCGCGGTGTTGAAATTTTCCATGAGAAGATAAGTTCATGGATTCCATTGTGGTCATGTGTAAAAATAATTTGAAAATTACATATACTTATCACCAACTTAGATCACATTTTCCCTTGGAACAGATGATCCTGATTCATCCTGGATTTGCACAAAAATTTCTAAGGCAAATGAGTTCATTGAAGAAGAATTTTAAATTTCAGTGATGTGAAGAATTTTTTAGTTCACCAAAGAAGATTTTGAAGTTCATTGAAAAGAAAAAAAATTGAGTTTGTGGGAGACAAAATTCAAAGTTTGGAAATGAGGAGAAGAATTTTGAAGTTCAATGATGAAAAAAAATGAGTTCGTTGAAAAATAATTTTGAAGTTCAATGATGAAAAAAATTGAGTTTGTTGAAGAAGAATTTTGAAGTCCAGTAGTGAGGAAAATAATTTTTTTTTTAAAATAATTTTGAAGTTCAATGATGAGGGATTTTTTTTTAGTTCACTGATGTAAAAAGTTACTTAGTTCAATAAAGAATTTTGAAGTTCAACGATTAGGGAAAAAATTGAGTTCACATAGGTGCATTTTGTAGCTTGGTGATGAGAAGAAAGATTTTGAAGTTTGGTGATGAAGACCATTTTGTAGCTCATTGAAGTGAATTTTGTAGTTCATGTTGGGGAATAGGGTGGAACATGACATGAAACAGAAAATACAGTAATGTAGATAATCGAAGAGGAGATAAAATTTCAAAGACAAAAGGTGGTGTTTAAAGACACCATTGCGACACTTAAGTAAAGCGCACTATGATCAGAACATCAAAGTGCATATTGGATCTTGATATCTCAATATGATATCAACTTGATCGTTTGATTGACATGATGATAATGACCCAAGGGCTATGTTATTTACAGCCTCAATACCTAACTGACTCGCATAGAATTTGGGAGATCTTGTCCACATGTAACCATCGGTTGTTAGAGTTGACTCTGCAAAATCCACGTTGTCGATTCGATTCAAAAAGGATGCTCAAACCAACCACCTATGTTTCCAAATCGTATTCGATTGTTGGGTTCGTCGATCCACCGCCCAACTATATTTGACTGCTAGTCAACTATCTAACCGATAGTAATTTCAAATACTCAACTAAATGATGTAGAGTTCTAGTCGATCACCTGATCAACTGTATTTAGATGTAGGTCCACTTCTCAACCGACTAAATCCAAGAGATGTTTGATGAACCAAAAATTCTTGATGTTCCAAAACCCCCCCATCAACACATGTCTCTACAGATTCAAGAGGTGAAATTACATCATCATGGCACCCTCCCATAATTATAGCTTCTTGAAGCCTAAACACCATATAGATATTGATGAATCTAGCTTCAGCTAAAGGTTTGGTGAAGATATCAACAACCTAATCATATGTTATGCAATATTCAAGAGAGATAACATTATCATGAACCAACTGACTCAAATAGTGAAGATAAAGTTCAACATGCTTCATCTTATAGTGCGAAATAGGATTTTGAACAACTTGTATGGCACTTTGGTTATCACAGTAGATTGTAGTCAAGGTATGAATAGGAATTCTAAGTTATCCTAAAATTTTGTAGATCCATGCTACTTCAATACTTGCTTGAAGAATGCCATGATATTCTGCTTATGTAGTTGACAAAGAGACTACCTTTTGTTTCTTGCATGAACAAACCAACAGTCTAATGATCAAACGAAACACATAAATGGAAGTGGACTTTCGATCATCATTATTGCCATCCCAGTCAAAGCTCATGAAGTCTACCAATGAATCTAAACTTTGACAATATTTGATACCAAAATGAGCTATACCCTTGAGATAATAGACAATTCATTTGATTGTATTCCAATGTCTTTCTTTGGGGTCCTGCATAAATTGAGAAACCACACTAACAACAAAGGAAATTTCAGGTAAACTATGAGTAAGATAAATAAGATTGCCAACCAATTCTCAATAAAGTGTATCATCAACTGCGAGCGTTTGATAGGTTTTTATGATATTTAATCTATATTGAAATGGATTACCATAGGGATTACAATCAGCCTTCTTAAAACATGTCGATAGATCCATCACATATTTACATTGAGAAATGAAAAAGACATCATATTGTGGTAATACTTGAACACCCCAAAAATAGTGTAGAGTACCAATATCTATCATGTCAAAGGAGTTATCAGGTTGTTTCTTCAATCTAAGGATGAGATTATTATTATTACTAGCAATGAGGAGATCATATACATATACTACAACAAGAAAAGAATGTCCATTGGTATGGAGTACATACAAGTTGTGATCAGATTCAGAATGTTTGAAACCAAGTCGAAGAAAGAAAATGTTTATATTAGTGTAACAACCTCAGGGAGCCTCCTTCAAACCATAAAGTGACTTCTTGAGTTGACAAACCAAGTGGTTTTTACATGAAAAATTCTTCAGATAGACCTCCATGAAGAAACACACTCTTCACATCATTTTGATAGATTTTCCATCCAAAATTAGTAGCCAGGGAAAGAATCAGTAGAATAGAGTTCATCTTTGCAACAGAGGAAAAGGTTTAAATGTATTCAATTCCTTCTTGTTGAGAAAATCCCTTCACAACCATGTGTGCTTTATGTTGCTCAACAACACCTTCAAAGATAAATTTGGTCCTGTAGACCTATCGACACTTCGCAATGTTCTTTCCTTATGGTTTGGGAACTAAGTCCCAAGTGTGATTCTTTGAAAAATAATCAGTTTATGTATACATATCCTATTCCCATTCAGGTCATCCTTGAGCATCTGAGTAGGAAACAAAGTTTCAATTTTCAAGTAAACAGGTCATAAAGGCAATGCTGGAAAATTGTTTTTGAGTTTGATTTTGTCTTCCAAAGGAAACATCTATAGCATAAAATCCAACAACTTAAATCACATTAGAATCCCATCTGGGTAGAAAATAAATAGGTGAACTATGATTCACTGTAGAAGGTATCAAAATTTAGAGAATTTTCAATCGACGCACCAATCGAAATAGAGGACAATGGTATAGTACACTCAGGGTTCGACGATCTAGTTGAAAATAACAAAGTTTGACTATCCAGTCGAAGTAATGAAATATGGAACAAGAGAGATAGTGTTAGAGACATCATCAAATGGATCATCCTACAATAATCCATAGGAAGCATGCAACAAATTGATGTCAAAAGACTTCTCATCAAAACATACATTATGCCAGAAGAATTCCATAGAATCTGGGAGATCTTGTCCACATGTAACCATCAATTGTTAGAGTTGACTCCGCAAAATCCATGTTGTCGAGTTGGTTCAACAAGGATGCTCGACCCAAACGCATATGTGTCCAACTCGTAGTCATTTTTTGGGTTGGTCAATCCACCACCCAACTATCTTTGACTGCTAGTTGACTATCTAACTGATAGGCATGTCAACTACTCAACTGATTGATGTAGAGTTCTGGTCAATCACCTGATCGAATGTATTTAGATGTAGTTCAACTTCTCAACCAAATAAATCTAGGAAATGTGTGATGAACCACCAATGCTTGATGTTACAACACCCCCCCATCAACATACATCTTTGTAGATTCAGGAGGTGAAATTACATCATCATGACACCCTCCCATAATTGCATCTTCTTTAATCCCAAACACCATATAGATATTGATGAATCTAGCTTCAAATAAAGGTTTGGTGAATATATCAACAACCTAATCATATGTTCTGCAATATTCAAGAGAGACAACATCATCATGAACCAACTGTCTCAAATAGTCAGCATGGAGTTCAACATGCTTCATCTTGTTGTGGTAAATAGGATTTTCATCAACTTGTATGGCACTCTGGTTATCATAGTAGATTGCATTCAATTTCTAAATAGGAAGGCTAAGGTCTCCTAAAATTTTTCATATCCATACTACTTCAATACCTTCTTGAGAAACGTCGTGATATTTTGTTTCTATAGTTGATAAGGAGACTACCTTATGTTTGCATGACCACACCAACAGTTCAATGCTCAGAGAAACACATAGGCATAAGTGGATTTCCGATCATCACTATTTCCATCCCATTCATAGTTGGTGAAATCGACCAAAGAATATAAACTTCGAAAATATTTGATACCAAAATGAGCAACACCCTTGAGATAATAGACAATTCGTTTGATTGTCTTCCAATTTATTTCTTTGGGGTCTTGCATAAACTAAGAAACCGCACTAACAAAAAATGAAATGCCAAGTAAACTATGAGTAAGATAAATAAGACTGCCAACCATTTGTCAATAAAATGTATCATCAACTATAGGTGTTTGATGGGTTTTGGTGAGATTTACTCAAGATTTAAAGGGAGTGGCACACGGATTACAATCAACCATATTAAAACATGTCAATAGATCCATCACATATTTAGACTGAGAAATGAAAAAGCCATCATATTGTGGTAATACTTGAAGACCCAAAAAATAGTGTAGAGTACCAAGATATATCATGTCAAAGGAGTCATCAAGTTGTTTCTTCAATCTAAGGATGATATTATTATTATTTCCAGTAATGAGGAGATCATATACATATACTATAACAATCAAATAATCCCCATCGATATGTAGTACATACAAGTTGTGATCATATTCACAACATTTTAAACCAAGTTGAAGAAAGAAACTGTTGATATTAGCATACCAAGCTCATAGAGCCTAATTCAAACCATAAAGTGACTTCTTGAGTCGACAAACCAAGTTAAAATATTTCACAAAACCAATTGGTTATTCCATGAAAATTTCTTCAGATGGGCCTCCATGAAGAAACACACTCTTCACATCCATTTGATGGATTTTCCATAAAAACTGAGTAGCAAGGGAAATAATCAGTAAAATAGAGTTCATGTTTGCAACAGGGGAAAAGGTTTCAGTGTATTCGATGCCTTCTTGTTGAGAAAATCCATTCACAACCAAGTGTGCCTTATGTCAGTCAACAACACCTTCATATATAAATTTGGTCCTGTAGACCTATCGACACTTCACAATTGTTTCCTTGCGGTCGGAAAACTAAGTCCCAAGTGTGATTCTTAGAAAAATAATTTATTTATGTCTACATAGATTATTCCCATTCAGTTCTTCCTTTAGCATATAATTAAAAAACAAGGTTTGAATTTTCAAGTACATAGGTCATAAAGGAAATGCTAGAAAATTTAATTTGACTTTGAGTTTGTCTACCAGAGGAAAATATCTCTAGCATCAACTCCAACAACTTCAATCATATTGGAATCCCATATGGGTAGAAAATAAATAGGTGAACTGTGATTCACCGCAGCAGGTCTCAAAATTAAGATATTTTTCAGTCGATGGACCAGTCGAAATAGAGGACAACAAAATAGTTGACTCAAGGTTCGACAATCTAGGTGAAACAATAACAAAGTTCGACTATCTAGTCAAAGGAATGAAATATGGAACAATAGAGATAGTGTTAGAGACAACATTAAAGGGATCATCCTACAACAATCCTGATCCAGGTGGATATCGGTGGCCACCCACCTATTCTAACTGGCTCAAAAAATTCTTATGGCAATTTACTATTTTTAGTAGTTTTTCAGTTCCTAAACTTCTGGGGCCATTTTGATGGCCTAAATGAATTTTTTTATGGATTGAGCACCTAAATGATAACAAACGGCTCTAATTTATCCCCCCAAATTAATATCCTCTATGATATATTTCCAACGAGCTATTGCGCACCCCAAATGAAGATCGTATACCAAAGTTATGCCCCCGGGAAGTTGATACACCAAACTACCCAAAACGGGGTCCAAAAAACTGTTGGCTTTTCATCTTTCAAGCTGAGGGTTTTGGATTTTATTTATGTTAAAAATACCTTTAGAGCCTCATTGTAATAATCATCTTCTTATGAATGTGAGTAGCCATCACATATCTTCTTAGAGATGAGCTTCCACAATTCTAGTGAGTCTTTCACTCTGTATTTCTACAGTTTTGTACATTTCTCTCATTAATAAGAATCGTGTATTAGTGTATATATATGTTTATGGTTTTATCTCTTATATATTTCTATTATATTATTATATATCTGATATATCTCTATGCATTTATTTATTATATCTCCTCTCTCATTTTGTGCCAAAAATAATATAGATCAGTGGTATTAGAGTAGGCTGCTCTTGATCATTTTATTCAGTGCATGTACCCAACGAGGTTTGAGTATAGAAAGTTGGGTATCGAGCTTGTCTCCCTTGAGGATAATTTATCTCTCATGCCCAACAAACCCTCCATGGCGGAAGAAAAGGAAATGACAGAGAAAATGATTCTATTAATATGTTGCTTGAGCAAGCTCTCACATAACAAAGGGACAAAATGATGGAGAATTTTTCCCACATTCTTCAATGCCTTTCGATAACAACCAGTGCATATTCATCGAGAAACCACTTTGGAGGCACCTCTCCTTTCAAGGTACAAGTTAATTTTGATATTCCCGTATTTGAAGGACAGATAGATGCGGATGCCCTAGAAAATGGTTAAATATGCTAGAAGGTTATTTCTTTGTTCATGATTTTTCCGACAGGGAAAAGATATCCTTTGCACTCCTTAAATATCTCCCCCATGTCAAACATTGGTGGGAAACTTACTGAGAGAAAATTTCCACAGAGGAGTCTGAAATATATGGGGCCGAGCCCACTTGGGATTTTTTTGTGGATGCGGTCAAGGAACAATATTACCTTGCTGGTAACTATGATGACTAGTACATGAGATGTACCACTCTACGTCAAGAGAGGGGACAAGAAGTGTCGTTGTTCACCAAAACCTTTCATACGTTGTGCACCAAGTTGGGTATCAAATATTCTGAGAAACATTTGGTTCTGAAATACCGTGGGGCTCTACACAGGTACATTCAAACTAAAATGGAGTTTCTGGACATCCCATCGCTCAGAGATGCCTATCGATATGCTGTCAAAACTGAGAAAAAATTAGGCACCAAAACAAATGGCAGTTCGGGTCTGCAAATACTCAATAAACAAAGTATGATAAAGATGACCCTAACAAATAGCCTACCGAAAACCAATCCCAGCCACAGGAAAATAAGGTTCACGGGAAGACGAAGAAGGATACTAGAAAGTTGTATGATTTCCACAAAATTCCCTGGAACAACACTGATGAATTTCACTCAAAATAGTCCTTGGTGGTCGAGATCAAAGACAAGGAGTCGGACCTTGATTCATAATTTGATTCAGAAAATACTAGTAGAAGACAGATCATCAATGTTGATGGAAATATAGCTGAGAGGGGGGGTGAATCAGTTATATATATATAATCTTGAAACTTTTCTTCTTATTTTATGAATCATTCTAGATTATTATTAAATGTGTTGCATAGATATATAATATTTGATCAATCACACAGAAGGCACAGAGACATTGATTTTCATGAGGAAAACCATAAAGGGAGAAAACATCTTCTTCTTCTTCGGATGTCAATCAAGCTCCAATGTTCATGTACATCATAGTCTTTGAGCACCAACTCAAATATGAGGCTACAAGATCTGATAGCAAGCTACAACTTGCAGAGCGCACCAACTCTCAGATTTCTCTAATACCTACTAGATGGAAGCACCAACTCCTAGAATATCTTCTAGCACCAACTAGAATTTAGAGGACTACAATCCTCCCTAGCACCACCCTACCACCCTTATTGAATCTTACAAAACTTACTTACTTGATCTCTCCTGATATGATCTGTTACAGCTCAATGTCTCCTCTCCCTTCTTCATCTTCTATGCTCTGTTCCACTTCTGAATATTTTTTATTTTAGGCTTTGTGACTCCACTGCACTCTTCTTCATCTATGCTCCACTCTTTCTCCTCCTATGCACCACTGCATCTCTATTCAAATTTTCTTCTACATTTTATTCTCTGTGATCCATATCCATTCTATTCATTACTCACCTATGCTCTTCATCATTTTCACTCTTATGAGCACCTCAATGACTATCTAAAAGGAAAAACACACCTATTTCTCCTCTTCTTCTAGTTTTTCCTTTTATTTTCATGTCAAGTCCTCTATCCTATCTCCTAAACACGACCCTTCCAATTCCTATGCCATATCAAGAGCGTGACCCTTCCAAGTTCTCTACCAAACAAAGAACACAACCCTTCTAAGAAGGAATGCGACCTTTCTGTGTGAAGGAAGAGAAATTGTGACCCTTCTCTGAGTAAGTGTGACCCTTCTATGTAAGAGTGGAAAAATGTGACCCTTCTTTGTGTTAGCATGACGCTTTTGTGTGTTGGCACGACCCTTCTGTGTAAGACAATAAAAATGTGACCATTCTCTGTGTTAGTGCGATGCTTCTATGTGTTGGCGTGACCCTTCTATGTGAGAGAGGGAAAATGTGACCCTTCTTTGTGTTAGTGTGACGCTTATGTGTGTTGGCGTGACCCTTTTGTGTAAGAGAGGAAAAATGCAACCCCACATCGAAACAATTATACCCTTATGTTAAAACAATGAATACCCTTCTGAGAAACAAACAAATTCAACCCTTCTGAGGATGAGTGCGACCCTTCTGAGGTCGAGTGTGAACCTTTTGAGGACAGTGCGACCCTTTTGAAAAAATAAGAAAAGAGACCCTTCTGAGTCCACACTTGATCAAAAAAATCTTCTCATATCCATCCTCAATCAGATAAAAAATATTACAACTCCTCCAAGTCTTGTGCCCAATGAAAAACCCAACCCTTCGAAATCCTCTGCCAGAAAAAATCACGACCCTTCCTCTTCCAAAAAAATTTGTGACCCTTCCTCTTATCTAGTGGTTATTCTGAGTCTCCCTTTCTACTCTAGCAGTTACATTCATTCGTATAGATGCCTCAAATTCCAAGTCACCCTCACCACCAAATTCCATATCGACCATCATCACCAATGTATTGAGAAACATCTAAAAACTATGTCGGTTTTTGGAAATCCAAGAAAGATGAGAGCGCTCACCATGATGAAATGTATATTCTATCAAGTATGACCATATGACCATGACATTACAATGGTTTCTTTTAAAATCATTGTGGATTGTCCTCAGAGCTCCCAATCACATAATGTTATTCACATGTATGTTTTATCACTATTGCCTTTGTTGTGACCAACAAAATTTACTTACTTTTGATTACAAGTACTCTATGTTGGTCCAAGTGCATGGAAATTATAGAGATATATACCACATACTATTATTAGTCTTCATATATGCTCAAATATATAATAAGCACCATATGACAAGCACTAGATAACAAAGAGAATTTAAAGTTGGAAATTGAATATATGTTATAAAGATGAACTTGAACTC